>OW679203.1:85565337-85686573 GCA_940337035.1 Agriotes lineatus
TATTGGAGGCGCGGTCGTTTTTAAATCGCGAAGGAAACGCCGATTTCGTTTTAGAGACTACTCTCAGGTACTAACCTGTTCCCAAGAGAGAAGGTATATTGCCGCTTGTACCCATACTTGCTGCATTAGGAGCATTGGGGTCTCTCGGAGGCGGTGCTGCAGCAGTCGCTAAAGCGGTTGGCGACTCAAAGGCTTCTAAAAAGGATCTCCAGGAAAAAGAGCGACATAACAAAGCTATGGAATCCATTG
This sequence comes from Agriotes lineatus, assembly GCA_940337035.1. NCBI lineage: Eukaryota > Metazoa > Arthropoda > Insecta > Coleoptera > Elateridae > Agriotes > Agriotes lineatus. The sequence continues at coordinate 85,565,587 of OW679203.1, forward strand.
CTCGAGGAAAAGGGCTATATCTACGACCGTATCAGTCAAAAAACTACCGTTGAAGCTACCACGCCGAGCGTTGACGAACATCGATATTGCACAGTACGTTAAACGCTTAGAAATTCCCCATTTTAAAGGGATATTTATGCGAGATGCCCTACCTGACAAAATTCGTAAACGAGAATGTGGTGTTACTAACTTAGACGATGATGTTGGACCTGGCACACATTGGCCAGCCTACGTTAAAGCTGATCGATTTGTTCTGTATTTCGATAGCATAGGTCGCTTACAACCTCCTCCCGAATTAGTAAACTACTTTCGCAGCGATGGTAGCAACAACACAATTATGTACAACTCTAATAGATATCAAAAACTCGCATCATACACATGTGGACATTTGTGTCTCAAATTCTTATATAACTTTGCGAAACCGCTTTTGTCGTCAGTTTAAGTGCCGCGCTTCATCATGTCCAGTATATTCACTCTTACGGGAAATTCATCTGTTCTTACTGCAAATTTTGACCCTCCCATTTTCTTAGACGATGGTAGCGAATACGTCTTGGGATTGTTAAGTTTCGAAACCTACTATACTATTCCAAACGTTAGACCTCCCAACAATGAATTTCATCTTGTTGGAGAACCTCCTATTATTATACCGGAGGGAGCATATGAAATTACCGACATTGCTGAATTTTTACATAACCAATTCGATTCTGATGTGGGTGTTAAACAGGTACTGCTACGTGAAAACAACAGCACCTTAAAAACCAAAATAAAGGCCACCGTTCCAAATCGACTTTCAAAGCGACAATACTATCGGGACATGTTAGGCTTTGAGAAAAAAGTTTATGCTGCAGATAGGTGGCACACAGCTGAACATGTTACGAAAATTTTGAACATCAACTCGATTCTTATTCATTGCAACATCTCCGTTGGTTCATATAAAAATGGTAAGCCCGGCCATATCATTCACCAATTCTTCCCCATAGTACCGCCCGTATACAAAATAGTGGAAACCACTAACCCAGTCATCTATCTACCGATCAGCACGAAACAGATCACTAACTTAACTATTAAAATACTAGACCAATCGGATAATCCTGTCAGTTTTAGTAAGGAGATCGTTACGGTAACATTACATTTAAAGAAACTGTAATGGGTTTTCAATTCACCACTCCGTACCGCCCCTGCCTCACTTCCTATAAGAATCGTCGCCCACACCCTCGTAAGATCAGTACGGCTTCATCCACCACGCAGCTAACTAAAGCAAACACAGATTTCTTGCGGTCCTTGGGCTTTACAATAGTGTAATGAGTATTTTAAATATTGGAGAGCGAGTCCTCGTCGACACTTCCATCATTAGCAATCAATTGCACACACATCAACCGTATACAAACCGTTTTGACTATAACGATGAAATTCGAATTCCAATTCCCGAAGATATGTCAACTCTTCCCGGCCTAAGCTATCTGTACGTAGAGGGGAAGTTGCGGAAGGAAAACGGTGAAGTTACATCGGCTAAATTCCTTAACAATGGTTTGGCTCACTTATTTAGCGAAATCCGTTACGAAATCAATGGCGTCGTTGTCGACTCTGTCACCAAACCTGGTATTACGTCTACTTTTAAGGGATATGTGTCCTACAGTTCCGCTGACGTTAAAAAGCTTCAAAATTCAGGTTGGTTTACCGGTGGCGATCCTCCCATTACCGATCAGGAAGGTAACTTTAGTGCCTGCATACCGTTGAGAATGCTGTTAGGATTCGCTGAAGATTATGGAAAAGTAATACTTAACATCCGACAAGAACTAGTATTAATTCGCAGCAATACTGATGCCGACGCCGTATTCAGTGCTACCGCAGGGGAGACGGCTAAAGTTACGATTGACAAACTATATTGGAAGGTTCCTCATATCACTCCAGGTCTTGCTCAAGAATTAACCCTGACCGCAGCTGGCAGCTTCATATCATACCTGGTGTTCATGCTGTGACTCAACATTCTCACGCTATCGCTACAAGCACAAAATTACAAACCCCTAGATATGTCATCGTAGGGTTTCAATCAGGTCGTTCGGGGCTAATCGCTAAGGACAATGCTAATTTCGATAAAATTGGTCTTACCAATTTCCAAGTTTATCTGAACACCGAACGATTCCCATACGACAATTTACATAACAATTATGCACTCAATCATTACGCAACATTATACGACATGTATTCCAAGTTTCAATCATCTTATTATAGCAAAATCGATGAGCCCTTCTTCTCCCGCCATGACTTTGCAGACAAGGCACCCATTGTTGTAATCGATTGTTCCCATCAAAAAGACTACCTTCATGCAAACGCTGTCGTTTTTCGTGTTGAATTTGAAACTTCCGCTAACGTGCCAGCCAACACAACTGCGTATTGTCTCGTTCTTCATGATCGGGTTTTTACTTACAACGCATTGTCAAAACCAGTTAAACAACTGTAATTTCGCAAAAAACTTCAGTTGCACCTCGACTTTTAGCGTAACTAGACCGTGCTCCCTCTACCTAATACGATGAAGATCATTATCGATATTAAAGGTTTTAAGCCGTCCGATAAGCACTTTAGCCCAAAAGAATTGGCCTCCTACGACGGTACCTCAGTATCTCACTATATTTTTAAACCCCCTTTCGCCTTGAATTCCTTAACACCACATTTACAACAACAAGCGCACTGGGTAATGACTAATCACCATTGCATCGACTGGAATGAGGGATTTACTCCAGCATACATGTTTCCTGCAATCTTACGACGTCTTCTGCAAGGTGTCACCGAAATATATGTAAAAGGTCGAGAAAAGGCAACTTTTCTACGCAGCTTTACTACCATCCCAATCATCGAAGTGGAAGAAAGACCGGCCCTCACCCCATCACAACCCGCTTGTTTATATCATTCCAAACCGATTTGTTATTGCGCTTTATCTAACGTGTATCATATTTATAATCACTACATAATGGAATAAAACAACCTTTTTTAATTTTTATTGTTTTTATTTGTTTACAATATATACAGTTTAACTACATGGATTAAACATCTACGTACTAGTGGAAAAGCGCTCTACATAAATTGTTCGCCTATGTTCGGCGCACAAGACGTCTCGCAGTACTTCATCCATAGTAAGTATCCTCCGATGGAACCGCAACCTATCCACAGCTTCTCGTTCCCACCGTCCTCTCCGTCCTCTCCGAGCTTCTCGAAACGCATACGTCCACGTATGCAAATTGTACATCTTATTCTTCGAGTCGTCAAACTGCACGCTCTTCTTCATTTTCCTTCCTCTCTATAAAGGCTTTTACTTCACACATATGCCATTTTAGGCCAACACTATCCATTAAATCTACAAGGAGGCCTTCATTTATGGCTCCGTCTAAAAATAGTTGACCGACAGCTGCACCGTTTTTGTACTGTTTTTCATTTTTATACAACTCTTCGTCACTGAATCCGGAACGTCCTAACCCATATACGACTTCGTGCGACGCTTCGAAAGCTAAATCCTTTAACGAACTCACTAATCGTTCAACCGCACTAGGTACGTCTCTTGCAGCCGGTCGAGCAGCCTCTCTATAATTCATCTACATGACTACACTACCAACTGACGACTCAGGGCTTTCACTTCGATGTCGCACCTTACCATAGAACTTGCGAACGTTAGCACTTCCACCATACACGCAGTCTTTTCAAAGTTCTCCTCCAGCTGATCCACTACAGACCATACATTTACTAAACAGTCTCCACAAAGGTTTGCTACACCCTTCACTATTTCTTTATAGAAACTCTCAAAGTGTAACGCTTTTAATTGTGCGAATCGCACTTCCACGAGTTTCTACAAGCGCCACAATTCTTCTACAGTTCCGCTCGCTAAACGCACCTCTGACAAGCCCACTTCCTTCAATTTGATTATTTTCCTTGTCTGGATCGCTTCAAAAACAATGCTCTTCTTTCCTATTTCCAGAGCTGGCCACTCACCGTCGAGAGAATAGAAGTAGTTGGAAATCACTCCTTGATTTGCAATCAGGCCTGTCCACTCCCATTCATTTAACTGCACCCAGTAATTTTTGGCACCCCGTATTATAATACTTGGGTTAAATTGCGAACTCCAATCAAACCCTACACTAACGTACTTAGAACTTGATTTATTTAATTTGTACGGCCTACTATTTAGAAGTTCCGGACAGAACAGTGGTTGCGGCTTTCTTGCTTTATTACTCTGAACTACCTCAATAGCTTTCAACAAGGCTTCCATTTCTTCACGACTATCGGATCCTACTACCCTTGCAGACTCTTCTACGCGCTTTTATTTTCACATTTCCAAGGTTACATGTGGTAGGAGGTGACCTTAATCGCTGACCTTGAAGTCATGTTTACTGCACTGTCTTTTTGGACTCAACAATTATGGGAACCTTGAGTTGAAATTCCGCATATAGCATATTTGGTTTGACCGCCCAAAATTTTAGCATATCACCCTTTTTTAATGTCATCCCGATCATTTCGTGTAATTTGTATGACCCCATATTGTTGATATAAATTTGGGTATTTTCGGGATAAAGTAAGACATTTGTTATTTCAGATTCACGGAAGGGAATAGTATATTCGATGTCAGCATGCGGTAGGATGTACCATCTATCATCATTGAAGGCAATGGATACTAGTTGTAAATCTCGCTTAGCTCTTCAACCACAAACACCTGCGGGTGTGACGTGGAATTCGCATGCATATGTTTGCCAAATTTATCGATAGGCATTGCTCAAGCGTCGAACTGGATATGAATACTGAAAGCGTGGGCTTCTACTTATAAAATATCAATAATCATAGACGTCGCTAGGAGTGCAATAAAAACACAGACACCTTTATATACATATATTTAATCAAACCAACAATAAGTAATATATACTACATCCCCATCTGCTAGCCGAGCGAGAAAGCGCTGGATGGGGACCTCTACATGCTGCCGCCACCATAGGAATGGGTTGCCCTCGTATGTGGTGGGTACCGTCCTCAGGAGGGTCGACTGCCATAGGCGCTCGCTTCCAAGACTCATGGAATAGTCTATTGTTACGGCAGCCTGGAGTTGAAGAGCTGATGGAGGTCGCGGTTCGGAGGTGATGAAGTATTCAAACTCCTTGTAAAATGTGGGAGCATCTTCAAAGAGTACATCAACAACAATATCAGGCATGATGACTGGTAGCTGTGGTGGAAAAACGTTACGCTTTATATGCGAATCTCAAGGTAAGACCCTTGACCTTCTACGTCTCCATCCTTGACTACGCTCCTATATTAAGTTGCCTGTTTTCTGTAACAGTCGTCATAATCCTCCAGCACCTACCATAATCATCAAGCAGCTATGGCAACTAACTTCAAGAATGCAGAACAATTTTACCGTCATTTTCGTCGGTTTTTGGCTAGTTGCCCTCCAGCATCCTCTCAACGGTCTCTCCAGGCAGTGGTCACAATGGAGTATGCCATGAACCTACAGGGAGAGAGCCTAGCGGAGACGACCACCTTACGGACGTGGCCTGCAGCCTTCGAGGGATCGTCAGCTGTGTGGTGGCAGACCCACATATTCAAGCCAGTGGTTCGGTACCTACGCCTACTGGAGGATGGGGAAGTTACATATATAACTTATACTTGGAAATAAATAAATATATTTAGAAATATTTCGGTGGTTTTATTTTAAAGTTTCGAGATTGTGACCTTGAATTGTAGAATATAAGAGTTTCACAAACGTGTGCGTAGTTAGTTGCCATCATGAGCTCAGAACCTCGATATCCAGAGTTTGCAAAATACTCCAAACGGTTACGAACATTCGACGATTGGAGTCGAGGTCAAACTCCAGAATCGCTAGCAGATGCCGGTTTCTTTTGCATCAGCGACACGATTAATTGTGTACAGTGTTTCTACTGCGGAGTTCAAATTTCTGGTTGGGAGCGCAATGACAAACCCCTATCTGAACACCTCCGTTGGTCACCCAACTGCAAAATTGCCAAGGTCTACCAGCAATTAAAAACCATAGAAGACTTGACTATGCAACTTATCGATGCGTTGCATTTTTCCCCCGGAGTAGATGTGGCTGGCAACAATGGAATGGGCGCGCCCGACAAAACAAAAGGTTGCTGTTGTCATAAGTGATGCAAAGTGCGGCGCCAAACCATTCACTAGTTGCCATCGACTTGTTGAACATGCTACCAATACAATTTTTGGTTGTTCTCGCTGCAGTTCATGATGGGATTCTCTACGTCCTTCAACCGCCGCGGTGCAGTTCAGCTTCTTTCGCCTACAATGATGGAGTGCACAACGTGACGTGGCGTAAAATGGATACCAGTTCCTTGACAACTATTTCCGTTTTTAAAATACAAGTGAACAACTTTACTGAACATAACGTTTTAACGTTCAAGATAAAATACCATTTCCCTTCATATGCGGTAGATACGAATTGGCAAACGATTTTGCTAAAAAATAAACCTGATGTCTTGAAGAAGCTGCTCTCGCCCGCGGATAATTCCTGCTGTATATCTACTATTGTTTTAAGCACTATTTTATTCGCTCTAATGTGTATGTCTGTAACGTATTTCTTAATCTGTTGGTATTATAATCATTTAGTCTAGCCACTACTGTAATTACTCTTTGTATGTGTATCTTAAATATAACCTTTTTTATTCAATTATGTGTATCTTTCACTCTACGAAGGTACTCTGGATGAGTAACCAAATATTCTATCAGACTCGATGGTCTAGAGGTAAAGATACCCTCGGCTGCAGATTGCGTTGCGGATATACAGGGAGACCTAGGTTCGAATCCTAGTCGAGTCATAATTTAGACATGAAGTATCCTAGGCGTTTACTTCATGCTTAAATTTTTTTTTAATAAATGTGTTAAGCGCAGTCTGTTCTAAGCACTACTTAATTTTTTTAAAGTAGCCTCAACCTCGAACGCGGGTTTGACCTTGAACGTGGCCTCGCTCCGAACGTGGCCTCGCTTCGAACGTGACCTTGTGCTTGCACGTGGCCCCGCATTGCATGTGACCTTGGGCTTGCATGTGGCCTTGCCTTGAACTCAAGGTCAAGTGGTGGGGGGAGGTTCCAGAACCATCCACTTCCCTCTACTAAGGGTGTCTGAGCTGGTTGTCTGCTGGTTATTGTTTGCTGAATTGGTGTTAGCATTTGTGTAATTTCCGGATAAAACATTAGCGTAATATAATGGGCTTGAAGTAATATTCCCAGTTATAGGTGGATTGGGGTTAGTTGGTCGAATTAAGGATGAATACTGTGTAGACTGATTATACGGACGAAGTTTGTTACTAAGCTTCTTAATGTAAGGGCATCCCTTATAGTTCGCCGAGTGTTCACCGCTACAGTTGACACACTTTAGTTTAGTTTCTGGGAGCTTTTGACATTTACTGTAGTGGTGATGTTCAGGACACTTAACGCAGCGTGGTGGAAGGTGGCAGTAGTTCTTGGTGTGCCCCACTAGCTGACAGTTAGTGCATTGTGGCATATCGCTGTTTTTACGACGTGGTTCTACTGTAATCACGCAGTATAAAAGTCTGTTTAAGTTGAAAATATCTTTCGCGTTGTCTGTTTTTTCTAGTTCAACCGCAACAATTGGTATAGGTAATTTTTTGTGGTTGAGTAATCTGGTAGTTTTGATAACAGGATACTTTAATTGGCGTAGTTCCGAAAATATCTCTATTTCGGATATAGAAATAGGAACATTTCTTATAATTGCTGAAATGTTAGCTTTTTCTGGGAGTTGATAAGTGTAGTAATTCACGTTGTTATCATCGTAATACTTAGTAAGTGCTCTGAACTGTTCCGAACTATTTAAATTAATCTTTAGCTGGGTACCTTTAAAAGAAGTAGTGAAATCATCTTTTTTAATGACATTCTTGATATCCTTTATAATGTTTTGATAATGGGTACCGTTTGGTAAAAATATAGGTGGAATCTTGGGCTTACCTGATTCTTCAGGTGGACTAGGTGTTTTATTTAATGATTGCGATGGGCTGGTAACTTCTTGCATGGATGACTGCATCTGGCTTGATTTGATTGTGTGGGCTGGAGCGCGTGATATCTGTTTTGGGAAAGCAATGCCTCGCTATTAAACATATATCGTTTGTTTACGTCATTTTCTGGCGATGGTAGCGGTCGCTTTTTCTTATTTATCTCGTCGATGTGTTCACCTTCTGTTTCCATTTGGTTGGAGGTAGCATTTGAACCGTGGTATATTAATGATGTCTTAAGAGGAGATAAGTTAGGTTGATCCATTTTTGTTTCCGTTATCTGTTAGCACCGTGTGGTTTCACGATCTTAAGTTCAAGTTCGCCGCTATCGGCGCCGATAGCGGCGATATCGTTCACTTGGGGTAGCACTCCCGAATTGAGCACAGTCGCGGCGATTAGTTAAGTTAATTTATTATAAAAGTTACTATTTTATGAGGGAATTAACTCAATAGTCTAAACACATCCGTTCAGTAACACTGGCGTGAGCGGACTTACAACAATATTCTGAAAGACCTATTTAAATTAGATACTCATCGTCAAAACTACAGTCTCAATGCACCACTGCCTAAGCTTTTACGACTGGGTAACTGTGATGTAGATTTTTTTTCAAATTCCTATGCATAATTTAGAAATAAATTACACAATCGATCGATTTCTATATCATAGATATCATCTTATATGTAATATATATTTTCTTGTGATACTTTTAATCTAGTAATTTATTGTTAGTTATAAATTGTTGCTTATACAAACGTCTATGTATTATAGGTGTGAAAAATGGATTTCCGTAAATAAATATATTATTATTATTATTATAATACTAGCATCTTATACAAGCTTTATTGATTGTTTAACATGTCTAAATTCGAATGCTCGAGTTAAAATAAAAAAAATTTGTTTGTCAAATGACGAATCCAAGAGTTAACAAACAGATTGGTAACCATATTATCGACTTTATCAATTGACCTGATACATGTTTAAGAAGAGTTTCAAATTGAATTATAGTGGATATTGAGAAAATTCGAAAAAATGTATGTAAAAGGTATTGGAAAAGCAAGTGGTAGTTTGAAGGTAAGTTTGTTGTAGATTTTATTCTGCGAAAAAGAAGATTTTCTAGCATTTTTCCGATCCTGTATATATATACATATTTCTTATAACATTAGCTTTTAATTTTTCTTATTTTGTTCAAAAAATACTTATTAATAAGGTATTTACATTTTTAGTAGGCATTTCAAAATAACCAACACCAAATGTTGTGCATAATGTTTATTATAAAAATAGGGTAAAAATTAAAACACAAATAATTTTTAATAAACAAATATATTGTTATTATTCAGTAAAATATTTAATAATATAAAAATAAATGTATTTACAATAGTGTTTACAAAACAGTTTATAATAGCGAAAATGATGTAAAAACGGTTTTACAATTATTTCTAAACACGACTAAAACATAAATTTGCAATAATGTAGTTTGAAGTGAATAATGTTTCACACTTTTTATAAATGTACCTACGGTTACTACTAGGGATGGACGCGTGAGGTAAAAATACGTGAGTGAAAATTTCCATGGCTTGATTCATGTTCCACGTTAATTTCACGTTAAATATTAAATATTAGCCAAAAAATTTGCTGGAAATAAATTCATAACTTCTTGAAAGCAACCGACATTTTTTAAAACTAAATATTAATTATTATTTCTGTTTCACATAATGTTTTGTTACACGTTTTAAAAATTGAAAACGTTTTTGGTATTGGTTATTTAAAAAATAAATATGTAAATAAATATAAGTATTTTTCGATCAAACTAAGAAAAATTAAAAACGAATGTTGGAAGAAATGCATACAAGATCAGAAAAATGCTACAAAATATTTTTTCCCGGAATAAAATCTATAACAAACTTTACATATTTTGTCAGTATCCACTCTAATTTGAAACATTATTTACTTCACCTTACATTAGTTAAAAATTTACTGGAAATAAATTCCTAACTTCTTAAAAACAAGTTAAAACACAGTAAATACATGTAGAAAATGATTGTAAACTTAAATTATTCCGAGATTTTTATTAAAAATAAATTAATTACTCTAGGTGCTTTACTTAAAACATTATGTTTCCGCGAAATAATTATGAAAGCCAGAATTGCAACTTACTATTGAACAAGCAAGGCTCTTTTTTTAAGGTAATCCGCAAACAAATAAGCGGAAGGATTTTTAAAACTAAATACAATTGCTATTTTTGTTTTATATAATGTTTTGTTGTTATTTATAACTATCATGATAAAGTGTTTTTTTATGCAGTTGGTACATTTATAAAAAATTATGCAAACTACATTATTGTAAAATTAGGGTTAAGTTCTTTTTAGAAATAATTCTAAAACAGTTTTACATAATTTTCTTTATTATAAACTTGTTTTGTAAACGAATTGTAGACTTTATCAATTTATATCCTGATACACGTTTAAGAAGAGTTTCACATTTGTTTGTCAACTCTTGGATTTGTCATTTGACAAACATATTTGTAGTAAATTTTAACTCTAGCATTCGAATTTACACATGTTAAACAATCAATTCCAACTGTTGTACATATCTAATTACTGTATCGAAAAAGAAATACAAGATTTAAATTACAGAATAAAAATTGTTAAAATAAATTTGAAATCGATTGCTATATAGTATAGAGCGAACACATTTGAAACAAACAAGACGCCTTAGCTCAGTGGTACAGATGAGGGCTACCAATAAAACTGTACTAGGTTAACACCCAGCTTGGAGTAGAAAGTTTTTTTAAAATAAATACGACTTTAGAACGTGCAACACAGAGAGAACACAAACTTTTCAGTGAGTACGACAAAGATAAAGAGTTGCTTTCAACGAATGCAAGAGAGATAACCTGAGTGCGAGAGAGAAAGTGTGTAGACAAAGATAGGCGCAACGAATACAGTGCACCAAGTGACGTAATCAAATCCAAAATGGCCGCCGAAACATTCCGAGAATTAAAATTAGTTATCGTATGTGATAAAATCAGCGATCTAATTTAATTTAAAACCGTGGGTCAATTAAAAACAAAATGGAGCCCAAAGTGCCCCTTTTCCCTCAGGGTTTGATTATCATATATAATCTAACTAGTGGGTTCTTGATCATCAAATAATCATTTCTGTTTACACGAGATATATTGTTTGGCAATCAGAAATTATTTGATAATCGAGAGGACACAAGTTACATTAGGCTAGATTATATCACGATTCAATAAACAACGTTTGAATAGTGTATTTTAAATATTAAAAGTACAGTTAATGTGGTTGTTATGACAATTGTACTGACAGCAGTTAACGTGATGTTTGTGAAAGCGTGTGACTATCACCTATTAGTCAGGAAGGTATGTGATTATCAGTTGCTATGTACATTATCAAAAGTTAGTACATGCGTAACTATGCATTTTGCCGTTTTTCATTGGTTGATGTTAGAGTCAGTGGTATAATCAATTTAATTAGATCAATTAAAACAATAAATTGTGCCCCTGGGTTTGATTATCAAGGTCAATTAAATTAAACCGGTTTTAATTGTGCCCTCGGGGCTTGATCAATAAAAAGTGGAGGGGATAGGTATTTCTATTCTACTTGGGTTGATACAGGCGTACAATGATGAAGCTCAATTGGTACGCTAAATTGGGTGTTGAACAGAATATTTTTGTAAACGGGTATTGTCATTTGGAATAATTTTTTATCTATGAACGCAGGAAATGGAATTAGTTGTATGAGTTGGTACTCTATGTTTTTGACTAGCGGTATTTCGTAAATGAAAGTAAAAGTGGCGTCTTTTTGATAGGCTTTAATGATTCACAAAGGTTAAGATTGTCGAGGGTGACAGGATAGGGCAATTGTAAATGTTTTTTCGTATTGATTTGAAGCGTTTGAAGGTTTTGAGTAATATTGCTTAAAGCAAGGCATCATTATAGATTAATGAAAGATGCACTGGGTGGTTTTGGGCGAAAGTTGAGGAATTTTTTAAATCTTCCAGAGCGTTGATTAAGAGTTGTAGCGAGAAAATGGATTGGTCTAATAAAGTTTGAGTAGTCATTTTTTCCAAATATGATATTCATATATCTATTAATTTGTTCAAACATTTTATTAAGGTTTGCATTTAGAAGGTTTTGATTTCGGGATAATAGTTCGATATTTTCAGAAAATGAATTCACAGTGTTATTAAGCATCTGGGCTTGTTCTAGTAGGATTGTTTTTTGATTCTCGAAACTTCGAGATAAAATGTAAATTAATCGTTTGTATCTTTGTCCGTCTTTGGCATCTAAATGATCTGTTTTGTGATTTTTAGTTGTCGGGAATAACTGATTAATTAGTTGATTGGTTTTTTGTAAATATTGTTTTAAGATTAGTATTTGATTATCATAGTCAAAAATGGCATAACCTCATAGTGTTTATTAGTTAGACTATGAATAGCTCTGAAGATGTTTCGTTGTAAAAAGTTGTCATTTTTTAATACTGGGGAATAGTCTAAGATCTTAATTAAAGTCCAGTCACTTTCCTTACGGAATGCATTTCCTTTGGTCAATGGGTACAGTCCAGGATTATTCGAAAGGGGGTGTATTGTTACTTCGCCAAGCGTGAAGGTCCAGGTAATGCAGGTAATGACGATTTTTCTGAAATAGGAAGTAAAATGTTAGCGTGTCGTTTTAGGGTTTGACCTGTCTGTTGATTTGTTAAATCGTAAGTGTCGTGTTTGTGTATTTTGGTAATAGTGTATGGTTCTATGAACGTCGGTTTCTTTTTGTTGCGTTCATTCGTCTTTATATATACTTTATAGTTAATTATTATTATTATTAAAGAATAAAAGGGTAAGCGACAAAGCCGATAATGACCCTTACAAATTATACAAGTATGCAGAACATTGTAAATTTCGACTTAACTAAGGCTTACTCAACAATGAGATGATAGGACTACTATAGTTGAGCTACACGTACTTCAACTAACATATGAAGCTGTATTCAAGTGTTCATCAAGCATATTTTTGAAAACATTTAAATTCCTTGCATTTACAACACCACTAGGGTCCAGGTGGATCGGCTGCCCAGGCTGGCGAAGGCAGCTCTGTGGATTCCAGGGAAACCTGAATCTACGGAGACTGTTACTCGCCGCCTGGCAGTGCAGAACCCCGGGATAGGTGTTCGGGACTGGCCCCTCTTCCACACAGCCGAAAAGGAGGAGCCCGTTGGCAGACTCCTAGTTTTTGGGCTAAACCAAGAGGCTGAAACAGCAGTCAAAAGTAAAGGTAGTAAACTGCACTATCAGTTTACAACTTTAAAATTAAAAATTCAGAGGCCTGGAGATGCACCTCCAGACTCCAACCCCCCAGGGCAGGGTGCGTCTACGGATACCCCTAAACCCCTTGTTGTTGCAGACCAGGGTGCGTCCTCGGATACCCCTCCACCGCCAGTAGGAGAGCCGTTGCTACCGCAGCAGCCATCCGAAGGAGAAGCTTCACAACCCCCCACCCCCATGGATACTCTTGAGGAGGAGAGGGAGCTGATGAGTATGTTTCTAGGGTCCGGGTCGGACACCGAGGTCGAATAATTTATTGTCGACCTCATGTCCACCCAACCTAGACTAAACATTATACAAATTAACCTGCAACACTGTCGAGAGGCTGCTGTTACTCTACGCAGACAGCTCGACAGCCAGCAGGACACTGTTGCATTAATACAAGAGCCTTGGATTGTAAAATCAAAGATCTGTGGATTAATTAACCGTAATGGCACTGTTTTTACAGATAGCACCCATGAGAAACCAAGGACGTGCATCTACTGTCCCAAGCATTTACAAGCCTTTGCTTTGCCACACCTCTGTACGCGTGATATTACGGCGATACAGATGAGCTGTAGTATAAACGAAGGGAAGGAAGATGTAATTTTCGCATCGGTATACCTCCCCAGTGACTCAATTGACCCTCCACCTAGCGCGGAGTTGATCGAATTGGTGAACTACTGTGAGAGGAACAACAAAAACTTAATTATTGGCTGTGATGCAAATGCTCACCACGTCTCGTGGGGTAGCAGTGGCATTAACACCCGAGGTAGGTTTTTACTTGAGTACCTAACAAGTACAAACTTAGAAATACTGAACCGTGGATGTGAACCAACTTTTGTCACAACGCGTAGCCAGACCGTGATTGATATCACTCTGGCCTCTTCAGATATTTCCAATAATATTGTGGGCTGGCAGGTATCACCTGTTGTGTCTATGTCAGACCACAGATGGCTTTGTTTCAAATTATCTGGAACTATAGCTCAACCAAAACAATATCGAAACCCTAGGCGGACTGACAGACTATCTTACAAGACAGATCTGGAAGCTCATCTGGCGGATTCGGTTTTCCCAGAAAAGATTGATCAGGTAGAGGACTTGCAAATCAGTGTGGATATCCTGCAGAACTCGATCCTACAATCTTACGAATCGTCATGCCCCTTAAAGATATCCAAAGCGAGTCGCACAACCTCCTGGTGGTGTCCAAAACTCGATAGGATGAAATCAACATTGGGCAAACTCTTTAACAAAGCAAAAAGAACTAGAATTACTAGTGACTGGGAGGTCTATAAAGACCAAAAACGTTTATACAAAAAAGAAATCCGCCAGAGACAGAGGGACTCTTGGAAAACGTTTTGCAGTTCCATAGAGACCACTGCCTCCGCGGCTCGGCTGAAGAAGATCCTTTCTAAGGATCCAAACCAACAGCCAGGCTGTCTCAAGCGAGGGGATGGTTCTTTTACAACCAAACCCGAAGAGACAGCGGAAGTGCTAATTCAAACACATTTTCCAGGCTGTATTGTCACCCCTGACAATGTATGGCCAAGACCCAACATTCCACCTCCCTCAGAGGAGGATTGGAATGTGGCAAACCAGGTCGTACGGGGTGACAAGGTAACCTGGGCTATAAACTCCTTTCTCCCCTTCAAGTCGCCAGGAGTGGACGGTATCTTTCCAGCCCTACTACAGTGGGGTCTGGACCTGATGCTTGTTCACCTGGTGCGCATCTACCGGGCGTGTATCGCTTTTCGATATATACCGGAGAGCTGGAGAGAAGTGAAGGTAGTTTTTATACCTACCTAACCCAGGGCGTACGGATTATACCCAGGCCAAATCGTATCGTCCCATTAGTCTCACATCCTTCTTACTAAAGACGCTTGAGAGACTTTGCGACAGAGAAATACGGGAAAGGATGCTGGCTTTACACCCATTGCACCTGAACCAACACGCCTATATCTCAGGGAGATCTACTGAATCGGCGCTACATGCTGTAGTGAACCGCATTGAGAGATCGCTAGACAATAAAATGTCCACTCTGGGAGTCTTCATTGATATTGAAGGAGCCTTTGACAAGGCTTCATTTGAGAGCATTAACTCTGCCTTACGCAGGCATGGTGTGGCACCCACTCTCTGTGAGTGGATAAAACGCATGCTTACGATGAGAGCAGTACAATTTAATATAGGAGGCAACTCCATTAGAGGTGTTGTGACGAAGGGCTCCCCGCAAGGGGGGGTTCTGTCTCCACTACTGTGGAATACAGTGGTAGACAGCCTTCTAAGCACACTCAATGATGCTGGATTCTATACTACTGGATATGCGGATGACATCGTCATCCTCATTACTGGCAAGTTCGAGGGCACGCTCTGTAACTTGATGCAGACAGCTCTTCGAATAACAGAAACATGGTGTAATGAACAGTCACTCTCTGTCAATCCTTCGAAGACAGAAATGGTACTTTTCACAAAAAAAAGGAAGGTGGGACCTTTACGTAGTCCTCTCCTATTCAACACTTCTCTCAGCTTTTCAGACAATGTCAAATACTTGGGAGTTATTTTTGACAGACAGCTGAATTGGGAGAAACATTTAAAAGTTAAAACTGAAAAAGCATGCATGGCATTCTGGCAGTGTCGCCGCGCTTTAGGTAAATCCTGGGGACTCTCTCCCCGAATTACCTTGTGGCTGTATACTGCCGTGATTAGGCCCATGCTATGTTATGGAGCACTTGTCTGGTGGCCCAGGGTCAGACAGGCTACGGCAGCAAGTAAACTAGGACATGTGCAACGTCTTGCCTGTCTTAGTTCTACAGGTGCTATACGCTCAACCCCTACAGCCGCTTTAGAGGTGATCTTATCACACAGCAGGCAAGGGAGGCAGGCATACCCGCATTCTGAATGAGGCCGTCGACAAGATCCCTCTTCTGGACGCCATGGTGGACTGCCTCCCTCTGCAATATGCCTTCAATAGACAATTTAACGTTTATGAAAATGCCGGGTTTACCCAGCATATAGATATATCCATCTTTACTGATGGATCTAAAACAAATCACGGAACAGGTGCCGGAGTTTTCTCTGACGATCTGAACCTCCGTCAAAGCATACCACTAGGCAAAATGGCCACTGTCTTTCAAGCGGAAGTAATTGGAATAATGCATGGTGCAAAAGCAATTCTTGAAAGGAAAATCGAGAATCAATGTATTGGTATCTTCAGTGACAGTAGAGCCGCTTTACTAGCCCTGGGCAGTTGCACAATTACCTCAGGTGTGGTACTGCAGTGCCGTGAAGCTATCGAAGATATCTCAAAAAATAATGTTGTTTCTCTTGTATGGGTGAAAGGACATGACGGTAACTACGGCAATGAGGAGGCTGATGAGACTGCGAGACTGGCTTCCGGACAACCTCTCTGGGGGCCAGAACCCGTAATCCCCATATCCCTGACAATATTAAACTCTATGCTTGTTAAGTCATTTTGCTGTCGCAGATGCTTAATTGCATTTCACGCTTTTATTTAGGTCATTTTGGTATTTTAAATAGCTACCTAGGCTTTAGGGCAGCGTGCCCGTATGCTAAGCCCTTTTAGTTCTTTATTTGGCTCCATCGCCTAATCCTAGAATCACGATGTCGCACATATTTAGCTCCAAAAGCAGTATTTTTCGTCGGTTGGAGCTCCCCTCTGATGGCGTTTTTCCGAATTCCGAATCTCCTAGAAAGCACGCCGTCGAGGCGTGATGCCATTGGTGCCGGCATTAATTTGTTTAGTTTTATCGCCCCGCGATTGGCTGCCAAGGTTTAGTCACGTGGGGACGCGATCAAGGTGACCTTTGCCAACGCTTCCCTCTGGGCATTCAGCCGAGAGCCGTCGAACGAACAAGTGATCTGATAGTGTGTGTGAGTTCGTGCGACGCTCCCGCCCTAGGCGGGGGCGTCAGCCTTTTTCCCGTCGAAGTGCTGCTTCAGCACGTTATGTGACATACGGTTCCGCCCTAAGTGGCAGTTGTCCGCAGCCCGTTGCAAAGAACGCTCGTGTGGTGGTTGTGAGTCGGAGTTTTTCGAATTGTCTTCGGCGTAGCGTGGGTGTTTGGAGCCCAGTTCCTGCTTCCGTAAGTAAGGGGTCGTGCCCCCTTTATCTCGACCTACGAGGATCTGTTCCGCAGAACGAAAGTGGCCCATTTTTCGTCGTCCCGTTGTACGCGTCCTGGACGCGTCTCACGTCGCCATTAAGGCGGTTGTGCACTCATCCCTACAACCGTTGTAACATCGAAGGTATCTGCCACCTACGACTGCAGCCTGTCGCAACTCAACTGTACCAGGCTCCCTCGCCGCCTACGCATTAAGGTATGTGTCTTTAACCTGATTACCGCTGTGATCGCGAGTGCTAATTTAATCTTCGCTGTCCGCTGCATAAGGCGTCGCGCCATCATATTGGTGCATTCCTTCAGAATTGCAGACTGTCCATATCGCGAGTGCTAATTCAATCTTCGCTGTCCGCTGCATAAGGCGTCGCGCCATCATATTGGTGCATTCCTTCAGAATTGCAGACTGTCTATATCGCGAGTGCTAATTCAATCTTCGCTGTCCGCTGCATAAGGCGACGCGCCAGCATATTTGTACTCATTACTACTCATTACTGTTCATTACTGTTCACTACTGTTCAACATCTGTCGCTAAGTTTAGAGCGCGCGTGCCAGCTGGTGCCCTTAATTATAGTCTAAGTATAGATATAGGGCGACGCACTCTGCCGCCCCATTGTAACCCGAAGTTCAATACATGATTGGTTAGTTAAGGGATTTATTGTTTTGTTTCGACTTGTGCATGTTCTGTTACAGATAGGCGCCCCCTTCATTGTACTGATTCTTGTACGACGGAACGAGGGAGCTTTGAGCGTGCAGGTGGGTGAGACAGCTGCGTAGTCGCGGTCGGATTGACACCTAATTACAATCCTTGCATAAGGCAATCCCGAAATTGTTATTTGACCTTGCAACTCTTGAGTAATCCTATTGGCGGAGTATTTTGCATGCTTCGCTCCCGTCTAACCGTCCAGGCCCGGTTAGCCGGGTTAAGACAGGCTTGGTGGCGCCCTCATGATTTCGACATACCCTGTATATATTATGCCACCACACGCTTGCCCAGAACGTATCGTGTGACTCACGCCCGACTCCCTGAGCGTCCCAGCCGTGGCCTTTTTAGCCTATTTCGAACCGATTTCAGGGCAAGTGTGCCAGTTTTTCAGGACTGATTCCGTGGTGCGATGCTCACCTTGGGTGGGTGTCGTAAAGTTCTTTTAATACCGTAACAGGCTAATTTTGGCTATCCCAACGTGTGGCCCTGTTTTTTTTCTGATATTCGTCTTCTCGTCAAGCCCCTTCGTTGTGCGTCTTAATTTTGGCGTCCAACATCGGGGGCCTTGTATGTTCGTTTTTCTTATTAAGGCACCCGTTGTCTGCCTAATTTTGGCAGCCCATCGTGTGAGGCCTTGTGGGGCCTTGTGGCTCCTTTGTTCTCGTCAACGCGCCTAATTTCGGTGCTCCAACGTCTGGAGCCTATTGGTGCACGACAACGCCCGACCTCATTTTGGGGTTTTCTTTTTTCTTGCGTTGTGTGCCTTAATTTTGGCGCCAGCCTCTGGGGCATTTTAGGCATTGTAGCCTTGTTGTGTCATTTATATCGTTGTCACAAATGTTTTTTTTTGTCATTTCGAAGTGGTATGGACTGGTAAACCGTTTTTTTTCTTAGTAGAATATTTTACCGAGCTTCTTTTCTTGTTTTCTATTTGTCTTTTCCTGTTTTCTTCTGTTTTCTATATGTCTTTTCTTGTCTTTTCCTGTTCTTAGTTTATTTTCATTAGTTTTCTTGACCGTGTATATGTTTTTTCTTAGTTGTCATTTGTTTTTACGTTTCTTTTCTTGTTTTATTTATGTTTTTTCTTGTCTTTTCTTATTTTCTATTTGTAGTTTTGTGTTTTCTTGTTGTTTATCGCCTTTTTGAGTTTTCTTTTTGTGTTTTTCCATGTCTTTTCATATTTTGAGTAGCTTTTTCGTCATTTTTACCGTCGTTTCTTGTTTTTCTTAGCCAGTTCATACTACCGAGATCTCTTGTTGCATTTAGTGCAGATTTTATCCCGTATTAGTCGGATTTAGTACCAGATGTTGTTGAGTGAAGGTACCGACCTTGTTTTTTTTAAGTCTTTTCGAAGGCTTAGTTGGGAGTTTCGATTCCCTGTCGCTTACATTGTTTAGCCTTGGGCTAAGTTGACACTTTTGTTGTACCGAACTGACGTTTATCGATTTTGACGTTCACGTTATCGAGGTTTATCGATTTTGACGTTGATGATTACCGACTTTGACAATTTTTTTTGCTATCGTTTGGTGTTGTACCGCGTTGATTTTTGGTGAGCAGGTTGGAATTCATTTTCAGCTTCATCACTGCGTTTTAGTTTGTTGATCAGTTGTGATGTGTTGTTGGTGTGCTTGGGGAGATTCGCTCGTGCGGTTATTACGTCCCTCAGGCCATCTTCTTAGTTGGTTTGACGTAGTTATTTTCGTTTGGCCTTTATTTCATTTTCATTATTATCATGTACCGCCCAACTTGGTTTACCGACTTCTTCGTGGACACCCCTAACAGTCATAGTAGTGTTTTGTACACTTTCCGTTAGCATTTAACGAGCTTTTGCCGCTGGTCGGAATGATTCGTATTTGTTGACGTTTTGTTGTCGCTTATCGTACCCTTTTTGTCTGATGACGTCATGATGTCAAGTATCGTGTTCTTTGTGAACAGTGTCGTTGAAGCTTTTGAGCTTTGTGTGACACCAGGGCCCGGTTGTTCGCATAAGGTTTCTTAAGTGTATAGTGGTTGAGTGTTCACCAGATTTTTGGAGTTTTTCTATGTAGTGATGCCCTGTTGTTTTCGTGGCCTAGCGCTCTTTTACCGTACCGTTGGCCGTCGCCATTTTCAACCACCTGTGTGGGATTACATAAAGAGAGCGTGTTTCTGGTCATTTTGTTTCGTGCGGACCCTGTCGTAATAAGGTAGTCCCTTTGGGCCGCATGGAGTTCTGAAAAGGATTTATTGGGCATGCGTCATCGAACGCCTACACCCTTGGAGACTTGGTTCTTCTGGATTTTCTTTTGGTGTTCGGTGTTGGAGTCACTTTCGAGCTCGCGGCTTTGCGGTTTAATAGTCGACTTGGCTCCGGCATCGGCATTGATTGAGGATTTCGGTGGACTGAGTTTTTCCTATTACTGATCATGACTATTTTGACAGTTTCTGTCACAACCATTTCCCTTTTTTTTTTGGTGGTTCATCCTCTTCTCTTGGGTACTCATACCAGTTGTGGGATCCACACAATGCGCCGATCTCGTGACGCGCAGCGTGCCCTCTTCAGGTAACCCTTGGGTGGGATTTTGGACTTCCATTTCTATACCCCCCCCCCTCCCTGTGTTCTTTTGGAACGGTTGGTCGGAAGTGTCCACAGGTGTAAGACTTATTTGTACCCCATTTAGACCCACATTTTGTACCCGATTGTGACCCAATTTACGTATTTTCTACTGGCGTATCCAGTCTTTCTTCTTCCTCTTCTCTCTTCCCACCTTTGCACCCTATCTGGTGGCCAGTGTGCGTAATCCCTTTGGGGGTGCACTCTATCGTATCGAATGTTTTTTTTTGTGTTTTGTTTCGTTCGTTTTTCGTTGTTGCGTTTTCGTTTGAGTTCTCGTTACGTTGTCGCAAAATGCCTCGTTGTTTTATAAGAGACTTCGGGGAACTCTCTTTCAAGTAAGGGGAGTGTTAAGTCATTTTGCTATTTCAGATGCTTAATCGCATTTCACGCCGTTAGTTAGGTCATTTTGGTATTTTGAATAGCCGCCTAAGCTTTGAGCAGCGCGCCCGTATGCTAAGCCCTTTTAGCTCTTTATTTGGCTCCATCGCCTAATTCCAGAATCACGATTTCGCACATAGTTAGCCTAAAAAGCAGTATTTGTCGTCGGTTGGAGCTCTCCTCTGATGGCGCTTTTCTGAATTTTGAATAGCACGCTGTGGCGGCGTGATACCAGCGTGGCCCGCATTGGTTTGTTTCATTTAGCACGCTGTCGCGGCGTGATACCAGCGTGGCCCGGATTGGTTGGTTTCATTTCATCGCCTTGCGATTCGCTGTGGTTTAGTCACGTGGGGGACGCGGCCAAGGTGACCTTTTGCCAACGCGTCCCTTTGGGCATTGAGCCGAGAGCCGTCGTTAAGACAAGAGGTCGGATAGTGTATGTGCTTTCGTGCGGCGCTTCCGCCCTTGGCGGGGGCGCCAGCCCTTTTTCCGTCGAGTGCTGTTTCAGCGACTTGGTGATATACGTTTTCGCCTTGAAGGAGTCTTCCAGAGCCCGTTGCAGAGAACGCTTGTGTGTGGTGGTGGTGATTCGAAATTTGTCGAGTGATCTTCGGCGTAACGTGGGTGTTTTGGAGCCCAGTTCCTGCTACTATTAGTGAGGGGTCGTGCCCCCTTCAT
Source organism: Agriotes lineatus (assembly GCA_940337035.1). Classification (NCBI taxonomy): domain Eukaryota; kingdom Metazoa; phylum Arthropoda; class Insecta; order Coleoptera; family Elateridae; genus Agriotes; species Agriotes lineatus. The sequence continues at coordinate 85,587,404 of OW679203.1, forward strand.
CTCGACCTACGAGGATTTGGTTCAGCAGAACGAGTGAGGCCCCCATTATTTTCGTCGTCCCGTTGTACGCGTCTTGACGCGTCTCCCGTCGCCATTGAGGCGGTTATGCATTCACCCCCTTTCGCCGTTGTAACACCGAAGGTACCTACCACCTACGATTGCAGCTCGTCGCAACTCAGCTGCACCAGGCTCCCTCGCCGCCCACGCATTAAGGTATGTGCCTTTAACCTGATTACCGCTGTGAACGCGAGTGTTACTCATTACTATTCATTACTACGCTAGTGTATTCATTCAGACTGCAGACAGTTCAGGCCGTGAAGGCTAATGTAAATCGTCGCTGCCCTTGCATAAGGCAATGTGTATCTTTGTACCTATTATTGCTGTTCACTAATGTTCAACATCTGTCGTTACTTTGTACCTATTATTGCTGTTCACTAATGTTCAACATCTGTCGTTAAGCTTAGAGCGCGCGTGCCAGCTGGTGCCCTTAATTATAGAGTAAAGTTAGATACAGGGCGACGCATTCTGCTACCCCATTGTAACTCGAAGTGAAATATATGATTGGTTAGTTAAGGGAACTATTGTTTGTTTCGGTTTGTGCATGTTCTGTTACAGATAGACGCCCCTTTATTGTACGAATTATTGTACGACGGAACGAGGAAGCTGTGAGCGTGCAGGTGAGTGAGACAGCTGCGTAGTCGTGGTCGGATGGACACCTAATCACAATCCTTGCTTAAGGCAATCCCGAAGTTGTTGTTTGACCTTGCAACTCTTGAATAATCTTATTGGCGGAGTATTTTTGCATGCTTCGCTCCCGTCTAACCGTCCAGGCCCGGTTAGCCGGGTTACGACAGGCTTGGTGGCGCCCTCATAATTTCGACATACCCTGTATATATTATGCCACAACGCGCTTGCCCAGAACGTATCGTGTGACTCACGCCCGACTCCCTGAGCGTTCCAGCCGTGGCCTATTAGCCTATTTCGAACCGATTTCAGGGCAAGTGTGTCATGTTTTCAGGACTGATTCCGTGGTGCGATGCTCACCTTGGGTGGGTGTCGTAAAGTCCTTTTTATACCGTAACATAGAGAAAAACACAACGTGAGCTAATGCCGAACATAAGCCATGTATTTACCTAAAAATCCTTTAGTAATTCCAAATTACCATCATATAAACAAAACAGACGCTTTAATGAACGAATAGTATCAGAACTTTATTAGGAGCAACAAAGGACTTAATTATTTCAAAGCGTCCGGTATCGATTAGGCGAAGCTTTCAGCCCGAATTGAAATAAGTTTATCGCCAAGTGCAAAGCCCTTAATTAGATCACGATGGACCGCTGACTTATTAAAATATATAATAGTAACCTACAGCGTAATTTAACAAGACTTTAAGTACGCACGAAGCAGTCAAACATTCCTTACCTGCACGCAGTAGCTGAACATGAGTGTCAAAAATGTAGATTACCCTCCCACAGGCGTTTTAGCCATGGAGGCTGCGGATAGGTCAGAATAGATTCTGTGCTACCAAGTGGTACGTTTTTTTCCAGTTTGTGATCTGCAGTCGAGTAGATGAAAGGTACGAGGAATGGTACAATCAGCATTTCAAATTACATGAGAAATATAGAAGATTATTTGAAAGATTTCGATATTACTTTAATATTACTATCAGCATTGAAATTAATTCAGTAGGGTGCTCGGGCACCAGGCTCACACCTGTGGTAATCGTTAACCCATAACAAGGCAACTCTTCCTCTTCGACTCGCCTAACTAGCTACCTGCAGGCCTTAAACTGGAGCGTTAAATAGGCAACTGGCCTAATGTAATAGGAGGAAAAACATTTTCAAGGCAGCGTTATTTCATTTGCATATGACAATTCCGCCGCCTTAAGTTCTTGCAAATTTAAAAATGCCGTTTTTCATTTTCTTTGAATCAAACCAGCGGACATTTTCCTGTTTGTTCCGCCGTTGTAGTTATTCCGACGACCTCTAGGCTACTGGATTTTGACTATTCTCGTACAAGTTTCTTCGACACTGCGTGGGAAAGGTAGAAGACATGTTACCGCCACCTAGTCGCATTTCCCTCATAACCAGTCGCGGTAAAAATCTTCTATAGGGGATAATTTTCCCCATCTTCGGGTGCTGGGCATATCCTCACGTAGGTAACGGATGCCTCCGTCGAGTAAAGAGCACGCAGGCAGAATTTTTATTAAATTCGTTTGTTATAACAGTGAACTTTAAAGCTAACGTTAATAATTGACAAATGTGTGCCATTACGCATATAGCAGATAGTTTTGAAGTCAAATGTTTAATACCCATCAGGCCTTACACTAACGTTTTAATACAACTGAATTAAGAAGCGGAATCATGCAGCCGATACTTGCTGGTGTTAAGGAGAATTTTTAAGTTACACTGTATATACAGTGACGTTACTTAGGGTGCTGTTAGTTTTGAATTCGTATGTGTCGATCGCTGAATTCAATGTAATTCGCGTGTGTGTTTAATAGAACGGTTTTTGTCTAGAAAGTAACTTGCCTATTATCTAAATTTTGAGATAGTATACACTCACATAATCCTATCGTCGAATCCAGCCAGAGTAAGTTATTGTTGCAGGAAAGATTGATTTTCTGGGTCAAAAATTGTTTAGCTTAGTCACAAAGCTGGTACATCAATTAATGTCTTAATCTCATAATTCGCCTTGTAAACAAACCATTGACAGTCTACGCGTGGATTTGTCGTATTGTAATCGTTTAAATGGAAGCGCTTACTACTTTTGTAACAAAATAACGCCCAATTTTATTTAACTGTGATTTAATTATCGTAATTGATTTTCAGGAAACGTTACTTTATCAGACAAACATTCGAACAATTCAATTGATTCTGTGTCATTTCTTGGTCTAAGAATTGTTACGATTCGATTGCGCCCCTATTAACTTCGCAGGTTCGTGCGCGCTGTTTATATCTTCCCGTTCTGTAACGCACGATTTGAATTTCGTCTTCCTTCCGCTTGGATATTGTTCTTATCGGCACGAGAAGCGACTTGAACTTGGCTTTTGTTTTTCCGGCGTCCCTCTCTCTTTTTGGTGTTTGATGGCCAGCAGTTGGCGTCTTCTGAAAGTGTCCAACATTATGCGGCATTTGGTTTGTTGAAATTCGTCTCATTGTGCAGTGGATGAAAGCAGTATTGAAAGTTTTAGAGGAAGTTACCTCACGCCAGTTTTCGGCGGATTCGTAGAAGCGCTCTGCTAATGCTTTTTGGCACACTGCTTGATCTTCTGAGCTAAGTCGCGCGAAGCTTTTCGTACCGTGCTTAAGGCGTTCTTGATTCCATTTTGAGCATTTTCCTTGTAGCCGCGGTTTCGGAAATTCACTTTAGCCCCCTTTAAACTATTTTACAAAAGTTGTTGGGCAATTTGCCACATTGAGGGCGCCGACCTTGACCTGTTATCGGCTCTAAACGTACCTGCCGTTCCCGATCTTCGTATTGGATGTTTGGGGTTCTAGCTTTCACATCATATGTGTTAGCTACTTGACCTTTCTAGGGGTCAGAAGGGGCTCAACAAAGGAAATGATTAACAGGTTTTGATTTCCCTTTATGAAAAACCATTTAATACTGTGGACAGTGATCCGGTGCTGAGTCCTCATTCGAGGCCGAATTGTGTCAGAAGTTCGGAGGCTGCATTTGGGGCTCTGGCCGATATAAACAGTTCGCTTCACGAACTTCGTACCTGAATCCACTCAATGTTCTTTCAGCCACGGAACGGACATTAATCGTCGCTGCACCGTTTTAACTGTTGTAGTAGTGTTTAATATTATTTATATTTGTACTTTTTATCTGTATTACTTGCAAATTTTCTTACAAGCCGAGTTTGTATTCTGAGGTACAGCTTAAATTTGACCTAAATTTATTATCATACGTTTAATCAACGTCTAACAAATAATCACCTGTACTTTCTACTATATGATATTGAATACGCGATTATTATACTGTGATACTAGCATTAGTCTTGTTTTTGTGTTACTGCTACATGAGATTTTTACAAATTCTTTATCAATGCTTGGATACTCTTGTTGTTAATTGAAAAAGATTCGTTGGCGCCCGTTTTTTCTTTTAAATCAATCGTTAGTACTCATAGAACTGCAATTGTATCCACATAGTCATTAATATAATATGTTTGAGATATTTCGCCGACGAATCATTTGAAGCTAATAAGATACACTGCTCAAAACCGTACAGGGATATTTCTAAAAATTCTTGTAAAATATAGAAAACAACGACTATACGCATAGTTTAGATGTAAAATTATTAGATGTACGCAATTGACCCAGAGGTAATGCACGTCTTACAACCTCAGTGCAGGATCAATTTTTGCAAATTAATGCTCGTCGTAATAAAACTTACACAGCACGTCATCTCCAAAATGAATTACAGAGAACTCACAGTATTTTAATCAGTGACCAAACCATGCGCAATAGATTACATGAGGTGCAGTTGAGATCCCGAAAACCATTAAGAGTTGCTGTCATAAGTAGACAAAATCAGAGCGAGCAGTATTTATGTTGACGAGAATTACAAAACTGGCAAAATGAGCAGTACTTTTCTCAGATGAGTCAAGATTTAGTATTCATCCTGATTCGAGAAGAGTACGTGTGTGGAGAGAGTCAGGATTACAAAAGGGACTCCACGCGGTACTGGAAGTTCGACCCTATGGAGGTGGATCACTGGTGATCAATGTCAACCTATCCGAGTAGACGATTTGGGAATTTATAAAACTTCGGCTGATAAAATAGAACAGAAGTAAATTACAAACGCAATCGGGAGAAAAATCCAGACATTCTTTCCATGGTTTTCCACAGATTTCTGTTTTATTACCCGAGATTTCATTGTTACCACACCGGCTAATATTTGCGCAATATACCGGGTGTCCTAAAAGTCTGGAAATGGCTGAATATCTCGAAAAATACGCTTTGCATCGGGAAACGAAAGAACACGTATTTGATATTTTTTTTAAAGCCGTCAAATGATAATAAAATTGACTTCCCACCCCTGCGGGTGGGCCACTTTAAAATCTTAAATAGAAACCCTCACTTTTGCTTGCAGATTCGCAGTTTACGCTAAAAAAATTGGTACCTGAAGCGATTCTGAATGTACCCGATCGTATCCGAAATGGTTCCGAAGATACCCGATGATACTCCAAGTCATTCCGAACGTATCCACCATACCCTGAGTGGTTTCAACCGTGGCCGATGATTCCCCGAGTGGCTTCGAACGTGCCAGACGATTCTCCGGGTGGTTTTGAAGATACCTGACGATTCGCCGAGTGATCCCGGAGATAGTCTAAAATAAAATATTGTGTGTGTTTCTTTGATGAAATTTAAATTTCAGTTACAATTTGGAAAGTTACTAAAAATATCAAAAATAAATAAATTTTATCAAATGAACTATTTATTATTTCGAACTGAACCATTTGTTAGTTTTTCCATTCGATGTACGATTCTTGAAAATAGCGAGAAATGTCAATTTTTGCGATTTCAGCTCCATCTATCAATATTAAAAAAATGGCGCTGAATTCACGAAAACGGGTTTAGGTTGCAACCCGCCCCACCCACAGGTATCATTTGATAGCTCTTTATCCAAAGCGTATTTTTCGAGATATTCAGCCGTTTGCAGAATTTTAGGACACCCGATATATCTATTTGTGTACTTATTTGTGCATTGTTTTGTATATGTAGAGAAGACAACGTATTTATTATTTCTATTTAGGTGAGTGTAAACCAGGCAAATGTAGTCTTCAAGGGACGGTAGCTGTAAATAGGTTAAGTAAGATTAACATTTTAGAAATTATGGCGGTAGTAGTTATGGTAATGGATTTTCATTGATCGTGCAGTTACTTATGACTAGAGTATTTTAATTTCTCCTATTCATCCAGTTATGCATCTGAACTTGTTTTATTAAAAGGTTAACCTGTCGCTAAATATATTCTAAGCCCTTCACTCTTCACTTTTCACTTCTCTGAAATCTTAATATCTAGATTTCCTAGTGATGAGCATGGGAACTTCTGTTGTTTTAAAAAATTTGTAAAAATAAAATATCTTTCCTAAAAACATTGATCCTACTGACTTCACTAATATAGCGACGCAATACACACTTTTATATCAGTTATTGCATTCTTAGTGATCGTTTTTAGATTAAGAGAAGTTACAACATTTAATGACATTTCAACGAGTTTTCACAAGAGATTGTTATGCAAATAATTTCTCTAACTCTAAAACTTCGGTTACTCTGCATTATAGAAGCGGAATGTGTACCAAACAGTCTCTGTGTGTAAATAATAGTGATGGGCATAACCGGACAATTTTCATAACCAAGTTATTTGCATTCGAATTATATTAATAACCGAATGATTATTTGAATAATCATTCGAATACATTTTGGCTCTCGATTCGTTTCGATTTCACCGGTTTGCCGGTTACGCGGTTCAGCGTCATCTGCATCGACATCGTAACTTGCAGATAGCAGAGGAACTCAGTTAATCGTTAATTATAATAATTGTATAAATGATTTTTATTTGACTTTTAAGGAGTTTGTGCAATAAGTAATTGTGGGTATGAATGAAATATATCTGGATACACCTTTATTGTTTTCGATTGTTGGCGATTTATAATAATATAATAATAATTAATAATATATTGTTGTATTTGTATGAGTTTTACGACTCGCTATTCTGCATTAGCTCGATTACTCCTACATTCCTCCATTCTATAACCAAAACATAATATGTAAATTATGTATTATGTATTGGAAATTAAGAGGTATTTATTAAGAAGTGTAGAAAGAAAGAAATATGCGGGACTGCTTGCTAATCGCAATGAAAACAGTTGTAAAACGTTTATGTTTATCGATCGGCCGAGTTAAAGGCGGCAAAAAATTGATTTATGTTTATATGATATGACGACGGATCGACCGCGAGCCTCAGCAGGCAAGGAAGCAAGGGAAAAAACTGTAGAGCGAGACGCCCAAATGGTGTTTTCTTTACAATCTGCCTTGCTTATGGTTATGAGTTATGAATGACGTATTATTTACAGAATTTCAATCACTCGCAGGTCGCTGAGATACGGCACGTAGTACGTATCAGGATGAGGTTATTTTTCATTCGAATACTTGGAACGAAAACCGAGTTACAGAGGTTATTTCAATAACCGGATAACCGGTTATTTTTCATTCGAATAAGCCCATCACTAGGAAATACTATTTATTGTTCATTGAATGTTAAACAGTGTTTAACATGATCGCGTCCTCGAATGTTAAGATACATTTAACATGCAACCACTCATTTAACATGCATCCACTCGCGTCATCGAATGTTAAGATACATTTAACATGCATCCACTCATTTAACATGCATTCACTATAGCAACATCACACATATTCAGAAATAGGAACAAGTAAAATACCAAACAACAAAGGCGGCTAAGGTATCAGCTGCGTTGAATAGCGTCATCTAATATAATGAAGAGGTTAATACCAATGTTAATAGTAGGGTATGTAGTAAAACCGGCAACTGGAGTTCTTACCTCTATGGTTTATTTTCATATTTAAAAACGTAGCCAGTTTGGAGTTCTATGTTCTTATTGTTAATTAGATTTAATCAGTGTACTTTATCATACAAAAGCGAGCGGATTCGTCCTGCAGCGGGACGGGGCGATGGTTAACTTAAGCTTTAGTTGCGTGCAGGCGGCGCTTGCATCTCCGATTTCTGAGTGTTTTATGCGAGATCGCCCTAATGCGAAATATACACAAGCGCGTGAAGAATGCCGTAATTAATTCGCCGCCTATAATTTTTAATTGCATCAAGACAGCGTTTGCGAGTCCAGCAAACGCCATTTATATTGTGTGCGGGTGAGGCGTCCATTTTGAAGACGAGACGTCAGCAGTTATTGAGGTGCCTGCCAGCAACCAGCGTTTTCCAGCATCGGCTGTGACAATTTTCCAAGAATCACGCACTTAAGGTTTGAATGACGCAATTCAGGACCAAATTAAATTCGAAGCCGCAGTCCGCATATTTCGAAGATAAGAAGATATAATGTGGTACATATAGGAAATGTTAGCAGTTACCCGATAAGTTCGCCAAGTTCGCTATCCAGCTGCGTTGGAATAGCGCTTATGTGTATAAATCGGGTCCGATTTTAATGTATGTGAATATGAACAAGGTCGGATTAAGCCAGGACTGTCTTTAGATGTTTTTAACGTTTGCGCTTTCAAATATAGTTATTTTAGCCTTTTGTTTTAATGTTGTTCGGTATATGTTTAACGTACATGCGAGTAGCCCCAAGCTATATCCACAGAATTATCAATTTAGAACTTTTGCTCTAAATGTTGTTCGTAGCAGGCTGTGGATTATGATAAAACCCGCGACAATTGTATTAGGTGGAAGCTTGTTAGCTTGGTAATAATATCGTCAGCTTGAGAACGTACTAAATGTGATATAAATGTTTGTGTTGCTTGATTCGTGATCAATAGGGGTATTTTTCTTGAGGAAATTCTGTAGCTTTAGAGGAGGAGTACCTAGGTGGCGGATTGGGAATGTTCTCAAAGTATGTAGTAAGGAGGAAAGTACAATATCTCCCGCGGTCCAGGATGCGTTTGTTTCAAAGTGGCGGTTGTAAACAGTGTTTGCTTCCAGGTTAAGGTCGACTGACTAAAACCTACCAGAAAGAAACATGCACTCGTTGACTCGCTTGGCAAGCGTAACGTTCTAATGCCAATTACGTTAACAATATGACTGGTAGAAACGGCCCTCAGTTCTCAACAGCCGAAACATTCCTGAACGAGCCAGTTAAGAATCTCTGAATTGGAAAAGGTTATCAATTAACATTAAAATTAGGTGAATCAGAATTTAAACTTGACAGCCTGCATTGTGATATTTTCGAGTTATATAAAGTTACAAAAAAAGGGCAAAGACCTTTATAATAATATGCAAGAAGAATATTATTCTACTCTAAAGGTAAGGAAAGTGACAACATACGAGACATGGGATGCATGTTCTGCGAAGACGAATATGTGACATGATTTTACTTAGTACATACGCAAAGTCATTTGGTGACTGTTGTTGACGAATGTGCTTCTTTATTTTGCACTGTTAGTTACCTGTTGGTTTAGCAAATTTAAACGTCGCCGTAGTTTGTTAGAAATTGTATCCAGGAGCGTACGCCGTACGAAGCTACTCGTATGGGAAATATCAAGACTGTTGAAAATGTAATACGGGAAGATCGACATTGGATCCTTCACATTGGATACAATTTTATATTGGCATCTTGGTGTTAGAAAACTGTATTGATGGATATCACATTTGGTAGAGGAGAAAGAGAAGCTTGCTTAAATTGGTTCAAGTTTGTTTTGAATGATTCTATGCAATTTTGAGCGTAAATGTAAACAAAAACGAGATACTTAGGTTTCTCAAGATTAAAAAGTGCTAAGTAAAGTTGCAAGGGACGAGTGGAACAAGAAAATAAGTCATTTTTTTAAGCACGTGAGTTTGTTTGTTCAAGTTAGTTCTCTTGAGAATTACAATACAGCAATTGGTATTTTGTTACTCCACGATAACGGTACTCCACAAATAGCTTCAAATTTTACGGTTTTTTTCGGATATCAGCTGCTTCCTTGGCATAAAGTTAAATAAAGCTCTAATCACGTGCCGTTTGAAGTTTAGTAAAATTTCATTGTCGAATCATTTTGAATTCAGTAAGCGCTCAATTGTATTATGACCGCAACCAACACGAAACCTACCGATTCCACTTCTTCAGTCGCCACCAGCAGTCATCGTCGAGCCGCGGTTGTTTAAATCTGTTGGCCAACTAGCGAGCGGGAGTCCCAAACCCCGTGCCTTCCGTTTTGTAACATTAAAATTACCATCCGTCTTATGGGCCTAAATGTTGAAGAGTAACTCCATCTGGGTGTACTAATCGCTATTTGTAATCTGGACTAACATCGGGGTCAGTCCATCAATGTTCCTTTTTTTATTCTGCAACTTACTGTGTCGCGATGTGTATTTAATGTAGCAGTATGACGGCAAGGTAGGTCGATTCTGAAAGTAGAGCATGCTCATTTTTGCGTATGCTTGTGGAGGGATTTTTCTTGTAGTTTCCAATACATCACAAGCCGTTGAAGGCAACAAGGTGACTCCTAAACAATAATAAGCTCCTTTTATAACTCTGTAGCGATCTGACATTCGCAAGCAACCATATCCAATATATCCGAGGTAGCCGTGTGCACTTTTTAAATGTGTGACATGAAGTAAATAGGTTTTCACCTGTAGCACAGTAACTACTTATTATTATCTGCTTCTGCTATATTTTCAAAAGTTAAAAAGCTTATACACAGTAAACGGTTTCTTTTGCAAATGCAGCAATTGTAGACTACAAAAAAATTTCTGAGGATTCTCCTTTAAAAATTGGTTTTGAGGAATGTATAGCTGTGAGAACACAAGTGGTTTTTTGCAAAAAGTTTGTATCTTTTATTCTACGATTGGGAACAGTATTTGCAGCAACTTTCGTAAAAATAAAAGCACAGTAATGCGGCATCATTTGTTTCAAAAATCTTCTCATTATATTCAAGAAACTGTTCTAAACTGGATTTAGGAAAACCTAACCTCCATATTATATCAGATGATCAAAATAATTTCATCTCGAGAGTGATGTGGCTCCATATAATTGAAATGGAACCACATCACTCTACACATGAAATTTTGTTAATTACAGGCAGTTGGAAAGTGTCGCTAATCTGGTTCTGATTAACACACAAGTCTCGGAAAGCTGCCAAATGCACATTGGCTGAAAGATATCTTCCTGAAGTCTGCATTTCGGCTCTTGGACATAGACTTATTATCTCAGTTCAAGTTCTGAGACATGCTGTCTAGCACAGAGACTTCAGCAACAATCCATAGCAGTCGCACGGCGTACCGAAGCAATCTTCCTTTTGGTTCAAGAAGTTTCATCTGTCACGCCCGACGAGATAAGGACGCGAGGGATAAGGACGACGATGTCTCGAACGTCGTCCTTTAAATTCAGTCGAATGCAGAATGGCAAGGATCAAGTCGCGGCCGCGGCGTGAACAATCAAACTTTGGCCGAAAGCGACGCATAGCGCTTGTCAGCCATTGCACGTAACCGGGTAAAATTTAATAAATGAGGGATGACGTGTTAACAGGTGCCTGGCAGCCATATTATCACGTACTTTGCTTGCGTTTTGCGCCTACGTGACGCGAATCCGCTTCACCCAAATTGCGGGATCACAGCTTAGCCGGGGCTTCCCCGTCACAGCCGCGGGATTGTTATTTCCCCTACTTGGACAGAATTTATAGATTAGTCGCGGGTTTGGCCAACGCTTAGAAAGCGCTAAGAATTATTTTGACTATCGACTACTTTAACATATTTTCTTGTTTTTCCAGAATTAGGTCAAATGAAATTAAATTGCAAAGCGCCTGTTACACGTATCTGTTAGTGAGTTGCAAATTTCTACACATAATCCAAAACGTGTGCTGCACATGTTGCAACTTCAATTTAACATGTTACCATCAAAATTAATTCCTTTATTATTGGCTAAACGCACACGTGGTACAGAATGGGGCCCAGAACCTAGCTTAGTGTAATCAGTCAACTGCTATGATTCAGAGAACGTTTGCGTTGATTAGTGTTAGGTTGTCTACGGAACTGGTCTTAAATTAATGCTTAATTTTGGTTTGTCGCTAAATAGTGGCGTCTCTAGCTTACCTTTCGCCGGGGTGCAAATTATCATGTGTCGCCTTCTTTTCTTCTTATTTTTTTTATTAAACTTTTAATTAGATTGCTAGCAATCGTAACACTATACTCGTACAGTGCAATCTCGCTAATCCAAATTAAATGGCATCGGACTATGTTCCGACTAGGAATTTGTTCGGATTACTGGAATTTTCTATGTACATATACAGTTATGTGTCTTTTACTGCAATTTTTAAGTAATTAAACGATCAAAGGTGCTTGTTGATGTACATACATACCCTGGTATGACACCATGGACTAATCAGCACTACTGAATTTGCATGTTAAACCTGTTTTTCGAGCAGCTGTTCGGATGAAAAGAATTGCGGATTAGCATATGGCAGGATTAGCGAGGTTCTACTGTACTACATTTAATTAACATATTCGCTGGATGCCACTCCCATAAATAAGTGCTAAATTTGAATAAAAAAATTATATAGGTAAGCCAGTTGTAGACAACTTAATTTTATTTGAAATTGAGCAATTATTGAATTCCCCTGAGTTTTATTTCTAACGTATAACACTGGTTTTGCAGAATCTATTTGTTAAAAATAGTCTTTTCGTAGAATAATATTAATCTTGTCTATTTCTTCCGAGATATTATTCCACACTATCAAATTGCCGATAAAATAATTTTTAAATTTGTTTGATACCCTTTTTTTGCTCTGGAGGGTGTCTCTTTAGTTTTCGTAAGTGTTAAAAGTTTCTTTAAAGCCTCTTGAATCTTTCCATCTGCTTGAACAGCATCGTGGGTAAAAAAAAGACTCTAATCTTAAGCTTAAAAAAATATGGGCGTCAAATAGCAAACAACCCAGCACTTTGCTAATGAAATAAAAGTATACATCGAAAGGCGCTACTAAACAATCCCTGAAAAAGAGAGAGGACAGCAAAGGCGCAAAAAATAAAATTGGCAGTAGAGTATAATAATTTCAGTCAAACAGTACTTGGTAGTACATGCACAGAGTACGACAATAAAGCACAACAATAACAGATAAACTACTACAATAAATAATCTAATAGTGGAAAAATATGACAGTCGTAAGATAATCGTTCGAAAAGATATAAATATAATAAAAAGTTATGAATAATCAGTATGAATAAGTAATACACACAAAAAAGAGATGACGGTAGCATTAGAAATTTGCGTTACTGGTAGTTTACTCGGTAAGCTGCGATAGCGCTATTGAAGGTTACATTTTTGGTTTCGAATTGAATTTGACCCAAACTCCATAGATACAAAAACATTCCAATAAAATAAATGATTAACAGCACGGTCCTACGGACACCAAGATCTTGGTTTAGAGTAGGGCTTATATAACTCGAAATACGATTAGTCATTAATTAGTAACCATCATTAGTTTTATTACGTAGGGTAAAGAGAAGAATTAAGGCTATATCATGCTTGTAGGAGAATAATGAAGTTTAATTCAAACACGTTGTTCGGCCATAAACATGAAGTAAAAATCCAAAACTCTAAATTATAAACTACATGCAAAACGGCTTCACAGCGTTCAAAATTAAAAATAATAACTTGGATGGTAGGTGAGCCACATCCCAAATTTCAATTACTTTTGACAATGAGACAATTATCGCAAGTAAACAGTGCCTTCAAAATAATTAGCCCTACGCAGGTAAGCTTGATATTTATATAATCATGAAGCCAGTCTGGTATTTGACGAATACATTAAAAACTAACGCGAAACAATAACACCTTAAAAATACTCCCAAATTGCAGGTCAAATCGAGGTCATAAGCCAAATCGAGAAGAGAGTTTCTGCTTACACAGCGAAATGTATTCCCCCATAACTAGAAGGAGCGAGCTAAAAACGGAGCGCAATAGAATTGGAACAAATAATACAAAAGGGAGGCCTACCGTTAAAGTGTTCTGTTCGGTTTTCCAAAAACGTAACATGTGCACACTCAGGTAAAAATCCAGAATATGTCTGATTTTTAGAATATCACGAAAATATCTCATGCAGAAGCACCATCAAATTTCCACGCATGATATCGCAACACTAAAGTGAAACCAGGATGCAAGCGAAAACCCCAAAATTAATGGAACATTTGACTTCATAAATGTAGCTCACTTTACCATCCTTCTTGACTAAGGATACATTGGAAAATGACCGAAAAAGATAAGCTGCAGCCCAAACGTTTCGAAAACCTTGATAAACTAAGATAGGCAACGAAAGAAGCACGGTGCGTGAAGTGAACCATAAAATATCGTCAAACCTAATACATTGAAATATGAAACTTGACTGATAGTTTAATTATATTTTAGGTAATACATAGATTTATTAAAGATAGCACAATAAAATAAGCAAACACTTGACTCATGACACGTAAGAAATATCTTATAATTTGAGCCACCCTACTTGCTGAGTTGTATCGAAAGTAGGACAGCAGTGAGTACAGTACGACAGAAAATATCAAAGTTGATTTTCGACACATAAAACAAAGAAAGTGCTTTATTGATGAAAATGACATATTATGAACCTCTGTAACACATTAAACATATTATTATTTAAAACAGGAAGAAAAATAAGTGGAGAATGTATCAAACAAATAAAGGGACGAAATATAAAGTAGAGGTTACAGTAAGAGGTTATAGAAATAAGGATGGAAAATGGCATACGAGGTGGAAAGAATGAAAAAAGTATGCAAGACTGATTAAATGATCTTAAAATATGTAATCTAATGAAAGAAGAAAACACCACCGACAACCATGACACGAAAGAGAAAGTAGTATGTCTTTCAATCGTCCAAAAAGTCCAAGCAAACAGGAAGTAATAACATAGAAGTATGGAGGAAATAATCTAGATGAGCAAATATACCTTGTAATACAAGAAATTTGAAAACATGAAAAAATCCCAAAAGAGTGGAAGAGAGAAATAATCATACCGCTGACCAAAAAAGCAGAGGAAGAAAACTGTAAAGACTATAGTAATCGACGCAATACATGTCGTGGAGCGAATAACGAAGGCAGCAAGAGGATATGACTTGGACTTACACATGTTATTAAAAGATTTAGAATGCGCATTTCATTCGGTGAATTATAGAAAACAAAAAAAACGCAAATGCAAATGGATAATATTAGTAACAAAGAGTCCATTTTAGATAAAAATAGTTCAAATAGTAGAAGAAGCTCAAATATATAGTCCAAAGATCAATGAAAGAAAAACGAAGTTAATAAAGCAAAGAAGTAAAAATATGTTTATAGCCCAAAAAAATAAGGTTCTAATAGATTATGTTTAAATAGCGAGTAGTAGTATGCATAAAGGCCATAAACCATATAAATAATTTTATTATTTCTATATGGATAATTTATTTTACTTACTAATCTTTCTTAGTGAATGACCATATTAGTGCACCGATGTGGATTACCATGGACATGAATTTAAATCTGACTAAAGTTATCCCCGCGTGAACAACCACCGATGTTGATTACCACCGACTGAGGTTACCACCGTATCGATAAGCATTAACATCCTACTATAGCTACCACCGACTTTACTTTTTACCTCCAGACTTAAATGAACAAGTGACGCCTATCAATTGTACGGATTGACATGTATTTATGAGTTACGACCCTACTTTGACGAACTGGGAACAAGGAAATAAAATCACCTCTCTCTCCTGCACTGAACTGGCAGCTTCTTTTTAGCTGTTATTAATCGGATGTTGCTTAAAATTAGAAAATAGTGAGTCTCTGCTAATTAGTGTAAGGAAATGGGTGAAATTTAGACATCCATATTTGAATTTTAGTGTGTGTATCGGAATGTCAGTTGCAAGGGTGTAATATATTTATTCATATAAATAATGAAAGAAGTGCGCATCCAATTTGACTTTGTCCATTCACACCAGATGCAAGCGCAATATCTATTTACGTTTCTAAGTAAAACAGAAACTGTAACAAAAGCATTTTAAAAATTGCTCATTGCAGGTTAAAGTGTATTGTTCGCGTACATTTCCCCAGAAGCACCTTACTACTTTTGTATCTTTTTACACCGACACTAAAGCACTTCAATATCCTAACCGTAAAATGCGGGTTTTGTTCTCCCAAATCTTATTTGGAAAATTACATATATAAAGATACTTTCCAGGCTTAGCTATCTTTGCAAAATAACAAAGCTGGTAAAGTATTACTCTCTCTAGAATAAAATTGCCCCATACCCTTCTGCATAGTTATTTGGCTACCGATGTGAGCCTTGGGCGGCAAGAATGGCCTAGGAGACATGATTAATGCGTTCGAGGCTCCATTACTCCGGGACGTGGATCTGTTCCGGGCTATTTGAAGGCGAAGCGATCGGCTCGAGCTATTGAGTGAAAGAACCCCGGCGTAATTTAATGGAATATTTAAATCCCAGCAGGCAATTCGGTGGAGGAATTAGAGCGACACGGGGATTCGAATATAGGTACGGATACCCGTAAATATAAGTCCGCCATAAATTATACATTGGGGATTTCGAAGTGATCGAAATACAGTTGCCTGCCAGTAATAAAAGCGCCTGCTTCGAGATCTTTCCGAAATCGGATGGGGATTTACATAACTTGGATGTTAAGCTATTGAGACTAGTGCGAATACAAGTAAATAGAAAAGACACATCTGCGTGGTTCGCATTGGTGTAATTAGAATTTTTGGCTGGGGAGGTCTAGGCCCCCCAACCAACCATCGTCAATACCTAAACTGATAAAAACATGAATTTTTGCAGCTTTCTTCTGTTGTTAAAATTTCCGGTTCCATTTGCGTCGGGCTTTTAGTTAATGTGGTTTTACATTCCGTCTTTATGCCAGGTTCTCGTAGTATCTTTAAGTTCTACTTTTCCGCTATAATGTTTGAAATTCCGGGCAATAACCCTTAAGAGTAGGTGTACAACTCAACTGCTTATTTATGCATTTACGGTCTGTATGATTTTGCACTCTTAGATCAGGTGAAAGCCTAGTCCCGTTATGTACTAATTTATACTTAAACCATACTTACTACAAGTTCAGTTAAGGAATCCCCATTTTGTTAGACGTCAAAACCGAGCAAAGATATAAGGATAAATCCGAACAAGTAGCAACAAATTCAGAGCAAGGGGTTCGGATCACCAGAAGTTGGATGTTAATTTCGTTTTGGTAGATCGTAAATCACTCCACGGCTAAGCTCCGTAACGATTACTTATATCTGCAGCACAAACAGAAGTGGCACAATTGAGCAACCGCAGGCACGTAATAGAGCAGAACCTCAACCTCTGAGGGTTCTTAGAGGATCCTCAAGATAGAGACCAGCAAAAGGAAATAACTGAAGAAGAGAAACCCCCAATCTCCAGCAGCCCTCGCACTCTGCTGTAAGTTCTGATTTAGCAAACGATTTTAAGTTTTCTTAATCTAATCACTTTTAGGCGTGAAAACCATGTAGCTGCCACCAAAAACACTATTTATAAGGTACATTATTGTTTCGTATAGCCAACCAGATATCAAAGCACGGTTAGTAGCCGCAAATCGCTGCTATTACCTTTCGAGGCTAGTTAAAGGCGTCAGTAGTGTCACGTCGAACTAAGTTACAGGTTCGTTGAACAGCTGTAAGACAAGTGATTAGATACAGAAGCGAAGCTGGGGTTATCATTGCTGTCGCTAAGAATATCCTCAACATCTTTGAGACAAAAATCCCTTGCAAACTTTTATCTACTCCTGCGGAATCAGACATGACAGAAAACTACGTTGGTGTAACTGCAGCACCATCTTGAGTTTTTAAGTAATAAATTAAAGGTAGAGATCACATCAATTCAGAAATAACTGCATGGAAATGTACTGGAGAAATCGATGTGTACGTATAGTGCAGCAGTTCTCAAATTTTTTAATACCTGCCTTACAGGCCTGTGACCACGTTTTGATTTCAGAGGAAGCAGCAAAACTTTTAGGGGGGCAAACTTATTTTAATTTATGTAATCATTTAAAATTACGATAAGGTCAAAAAAACTTTAGTTTCAAAATGAAGTAATGACTAAT
The DNA here is from genome assembly GCA_940337035.1 of Agriotes lineatus. NCBI lineage: Eukaryota > Metazoa > Arthropoda > Insecta > Coleoptera > Elateridae > Agriotes > Agriotes lineatus. Next base: position 85,605,186 of record OW679203.1, read on the forward strand.
TACAAAAACGAAACCTTAAAAAAATACAAAAAACATATTTAAAATACATAAGATTACAATTTAAGTAAAATATAAACTAAACTGTAGCTTAATCAACGGAAAACGGACGCGGCAAATAAGCGTAAACCATTTTAATATAGTTGAAGTTTTCTGTTCTTTATGTTATTAAATTTGTGCAAGAACATCTCAAAGTTTATGTTATTTGTCTGCTTACTCTCAAAAGCTAAATATACAAGATTGGTTTAAATTAGCTTTTTTGTGATTTTATGTAACTATTGTTTTTTTATATTAAAAAATAAAGAAATAGCATATTTTTTATGATATATTCTTCTAGTAGACAAGGCAATGATTTGAATGATTAATTTTATTTTCTAGAGTGGGCAACTTTTTCTTTCAGATTGGGCGTTGCCCACTCTGCCCCCCCCCCCCTAGTTACGGGCCTGCTGTCTTATTCGCATTGAAGAATAATATACCCTTTGAATGAATTACTGGAAGTTGGGTTAAATATAATTTCTTTTTAATTGCTGCCCTGAAGAACGAATCCCAATTAACTACTACTTATATTGTTAGATATTATCGGTAGCTACCTTCGTAGATGGACACTGCAAACCTGAATGTGTGTTAGCTAATAATTTCGACACCATTGCCTGTTGGACGCAAGCCTCTAGCCAGATATAAATTCTACTTGGTCCTCATGAGAAGTTTCAGGGAGCCAAATAATTTTTACTTCTTTTTACAATAAAGGAATTATTCGATTAACCCTAAAAATTCGAAATTGAGTTTTCATCAAATCTTCACGTTTTAGAGTTCCCTGAACCCAAAAACATGTTTTTGTTTATTGGTCCATCTGTCTTTGTCTGTTTGTGAACAGAATAACTCAAAAACCAAAAGAGGTACGACATTGAAACTTCATATATAAGTTGAAAAAGAAAAGAAGAAAATACAATTCATAATGTCTTGTATCCTCTTTCTATTCTTAGAAGAACAATTCAGCTAAAAATTTTTAAATACGATGCTAATCGTTTAGATTGGATTAGTTGAGTCAAAAGGCAATTTTTTAAAAATTAACGTTTCGCTAATGTATTTAGCTTCTTCAGAATTAAAACATGTTAAAAGTTATTGACATATTACATTTAAAATATTTTGGCACTTGTTGGTATTAATCATTTTATGAATTATTCCTATTCTTTGGTAAGAAGTTGATAAATTAGTGATGTATATTAAAGATAAGTTTTCCTTGAACTTCACCATTTGTGGTGGGAAAATGATTCTGTTGTTTTAATGGTTATGTTTGGCAGAAATAATTTATCTCGATTAATAGTTTTTTTTTTATAAATAAAGAAACCATGATTTAGTTTCGTCTGTGTTTTGTATTACTTTCTTCTAATTTTTATATTATTTTTCTTTTTTTTCTGGTTAATGGTCGTGTTCGTTGCAATATTTTGTTTGTGAGATAAACAATATTTAGGTTATTTGTTAAATACTTAGTAATTCTGGAAAGTTTTTGTCCTTCTTTAGTATGTAATTAGGTTTTCATATGGAGTTGGAATATTTGTTTTATAAATAGTTGTATTTGGCAGGATTAATTTACCTCGATTGAGGGTCTTTTTAATCATTATTTGGTTTCGTCTGTGTGTCTTTTAGTTTTTATATTATTTTTCCTCTTTTCAGGTCAAAAATCGTGTTCGTTACAACACAGTGTTAGGGAGATTTTTGACCTGAAAAGAGTAAAAATAGTATAAAAACTAAAAGAAACAAACACAACATGTTTTAATTCTGAAGAAGCTAAATACATTAGCGAAACGTTAATTTTTAAAAAATTGCCTTTTGACTCAACTAATCCAATCTAAACGATTAGCATCGTATTTAAAAATTTTTAGCTGAATTTTTCTTCTAAGAATAGAAAGAGGATACAAGACATTATGAATTGTATTTTATTCTTTTCTTTTTCAAATTGCAACTAAATACAGCTGTAACCAACAAATTTACACTTCATATATAAGTTTTGTCTACTATCTAGATGCGACAGCAAGCTTTTGAAGAAAACCGCATAACCGGAATTATGGCGTTTCTCTTGTGATTTTTCAGTTTTTTCGATTTTTTCAAAAACGGCTCTAACATTTTTTTTCAAAACTTACATTTTTATTACATCTAAAAGAAAGTTGTGTGGGTGTATCACACTCGATTTTTTTCATTAGAAACATAAATACAGATTTTATATATATGTATATTTATTAAAAACATTTAAAATCGAGCTAACTAAAAAAATATTTAGATTAAAATATATGTGTAGAACAATACAACAATAACTAATAAATTTGCAATGCCTGTTTAGCTTGTTACAATTTTTTTTGAATTTCTCGCTAGTCAAACACAATCAGGATCAAGTCTGCCATTCTTTGGTAGCATATGCCCAGCTGTTTGCGATGCTCCTTGAATTTATGCAAGCCTTCGATTTGTGTAGTTTTGTAGATTATTTCTTGCACTCATTCAGAGCGCACTTCGGAACATAAATTGTATAATTATAGACCCAGGTAGTTTTACTGAAGGAGATGAAAGTTTTTGAGGTAAGATGTGATTGGAGTAGCCAGACCTAACTACCCCTTAGACAATTGTAGCCTGTGTCTGGTCACAAATGAATACACTTCACAGTTTAAAAGTAAAAATATTAAATAAATACGAGTCTTTAGAAATAATTGAATGTGCGTCGTGTTTTGCTGTTTTTATCTGATAACCTACTATTGGTGTAGGCACAAAACACGACATTTGCATAAAATACCCTGCTGGTACACAATGTCTGTGAAATTTGACCTAATGATAGTATTATAATGCCGCTGTCTGCATAAATATTACTTATAGTATTGCAAGGTGACCCAGTAAGCCGACACCAACGCTGATTCTTGTGTACAAACAGTTCAACTGGCACATGTGAAACAGTTTATATTCTAATTTTGTGTCCGCATAATTTCATTTAATTGTTTTATTTCATGAGCAAACACTAGTTTGAACACCAGCCTTTGTGGCAAATTTATTTGAATCAGCATTGAGAAGGTCAATTTGCACACTGCAGTGCTGCACACACAAATCCTGGTTATAGCAAAGAGGTTATAAGTATCGTCAAAGGTCAACCGTTAATCACATATTGCTGGCAATTCTGTCAGTTGACTTTTTTCTTCTCCTTTTTGTTGATGATCTTATGACGTTAGCATTAATAAAAATTAATTTTAAAACACCCTTAGTGCGTTGGAAGTTGAATATCGCTGATTTCGTCGCATTTAGCGCTAAAGCACCTCTGTAATACGAGCATGCTTGTCAGCCATATTGAATCACATCACAAAAGCGGCAAATTCAAAAAATTAGTTACTATTCAGAAAATGAAAATATGTTAATGTCTATACGTTTAATAGTACTAACTCGAGGCTGAACAACCGGTCATGATCGATGATTTTGAAATCTGAAAAACAGAAAAGACCGTAAATAGTTCAGTCAAAAATGAATCAATGTTTTAGGCTTACCCTATATCCAAAAAAAGTATTCCTTAGTCTTGAAATAGACTGATTTTTTAATAAAGAATATGAGAGGCAACGCATAAAAGGCAAAAAGACGCAGGAAAACAAATACAGTTGGCAACTCAAACACAAGGTTAGGAGCTAGAACAGCGAGCATAGATAATATAACCCACAACGAGTGAACTGTTTGACGTTGTAGGGTTATGTTTTGGATGCATCATGGCCACCAACATGTAAACGCGAAAGTACTGTGATGCAAGATTTTATGCAACTTGTGCGACATGCGTCTGCTTGTATTATAAAGGGCTCTATTTAGCGCCTCTACCCCCAGGTTACAGTAAATATTGAGAGACACAAACCGTTTCGTTTTACGCGTAGCCCACTTCAGACACATTTGGCTCCTTATGATAAACGCAAAACGTTCCGTCGGTCACGTATGCCCATATACCGTGTGTCCACAGGTTTTCGGACCATGGAATCAGAGCAACATTAATTTATCCCAAAGATCAGCTGTTGCTTTTACGAAAACAGCTTAATGACAAACCCTATTATCTTTATTTTTCTATGGCAATAAACGATTAGTCGTATTCAACTTGACGTATCGTGTCAAATTCGACGATAGCGTGTTAGGGTTTTCTTCAGTTTTGACACAGACTGATGCAAAACCCACCCTGTTAACCTCGAATTTGACATAGACTTACAGTGCCACCAACATATTATTCATACGTTGTATAACTCTGACCGTTCAAAAACGTTCGAAGGCACTTTATTTGTTACTTGCAAATTCAATGCTTAGCAACCGTTTGACTATCAATTGCCACCGAAAGAGTAGATCTTTAAAATAAACTAGCATCACTTCAGCGCAGCGCAATGGTGCGTAGTCTCGTGGACGCACGGTATAGCACAACAGCGCTATTTCCCCCCAGGCCGCCCCAGAGGATAAGTTTACCCGATATTGCGCTAGAAAGGGGTATATAAGCGAAAAGCTTTGCCCCTGGAAGGAGAGTTGAGTTCATCGTCTCAGCTCCATTAGCATGAGAGACTAAAGGGACTTAAGCCTTGGGTCTTTTCCAGGAGGGTGCTCAAATTTTTCCAGAAGGTAACAGGCATCCTCTGGCATTTTTCTAGCTATAGGCCTGCTTGGAGATAAGAAAGAAAAAAACTTTAAAATGTTTAATACGTAACTTTATGCTTGAGCTATTTCCTGTTCTCATTTGGATTTTGACTGCGTTTTGATTCCGTATACGCTTATCCTCAAAAATCGTCAGGAATAAGATAGATGATACAATAGCGTTGTGACTTTGTGTGACCTCTCTGTTGGTGTCAGGTTTTGGCAGTATTTTAGAAGCAACTTACCTTTTGGGCGGTAGGAAATCTTATGTATGGAATTGTTTATTACCCTAGTTTTACTTGGCTTAACATATTAATCGACTTAAATTATGCCTTCCAGTAATATTCAATAAGATTCGACTAATCTCCAAACTATACTATCTGCAACAGTGCATGAGGTTGAGCTCCTTACGTGGATTTTTAAAATTTAAACAAAACTTTTCGTATACCTTAACATTTAAATAACTTTGTCCTGTTTGCACGACTAGCTAGCTAATGAACATGAAACCCGCGTAATTACTTCAGTGCGTCTTTATGAAAGATCACTATTTTTCAAAATAAGAAGCCACTCTACCCCTACAGTGTTCTCGGGCTGAAATAAACTTTAACCCATGCACTCAAAAAAGCCAATTTGTTTACACAGATATATTGACATTAAAACACAAATAAACTCAAAAAGAAAGTAGGAGAAAATAAGACTAACTTCTAGAACGACCAGTTGTTCTTAAATATACAATCATTTAAACCAATTATATAGACGATATAGTTTGGGAATACTTGCATTTATAGTGCTTTAAAAAAAAATTTGAAAGTAACATGGAAATAATTTGTCTTTAAAACGCAATTGTCAAAATGCTTTAAAAGACTGCTCTACCTTAAAACCGACCCTGTGTAAATCTATCGTGATGTACAAACATATTATTCACTTATCAAGCACATTATTTTGCCTGAAAGTGCCAACCTTTTCTGTCGAATCTACCACACCCAATAGTGGGAAATTTCCGGTTGCTGGCATGCTTCTCAAGGATTGCTAAAGTTACGTTTCGAACAAGAACTCCATGGATTGCTTCGAAAATTTATATACATCGGTACATCATACATGTACACCACGTGCACTTAAAATGTAAACGTTGGCTGGCCGCACTTTTACTGGTATGCAGCAATTATTTAGTGCAGGTTTCTCGGCGCTTCTATTTATTTCACATTCGCTTAAAGTACAACTTGGAAAATGTGTTTTCTGGAGTCGCCAGCACTAGCACTCTGCGACTAAGGTTGAAGTTGGACGTGCGTTTATCGCTACCCAAGCAAAATAAACCGCACAATACGCTCACTGTACAGCACAAGACCGGATTTACAAAAATCTAACTAAATACACTAGTTAAATCTAATTTACAGTAATAAAATATAGACATTCAATGTTTAAGCAATAAACACCGTCACTCCCGAGTATATGTAACCAGCAGTGACACTAAATTAACAAAATAACGTAAAAAGTTAAAGCGCAACAAATCACGGCAATGCTAAATCTCAATCAGTGAACCACATTTAGATCCTCAACAATAAGTAATTTAGTTTTATAACTAAGGTCCCAGAATGATGCAGTGTTTACCAAAGTCTGGGAGTCAGCTTGTCACAAGCCAATAGGCTACAAGAAGAGGACGCAATACCTCCCCTTACACAATACCAAGGGGTCAAGCGCCTACGGAGTTTTTAGCAACGACTGTGAGGATGCTACTAAATCTACAAATACGGGTAGTACGGGCCTTTCTCTGAGTGGTAAGGGAAGGCGCATGAGGAAAAGTTCACTCAACAGTCCAATATTCTCGATAATGGCAAGCGTATCTGTAGCTTGAGAGTCACTCAGAATCATTTGCAAAAGTGATTACTTACATATCTTCTGACGGTGATTCCCAGAACAAATAGACTCCAGGGGCTGGCAACTGAGTCAAAGGGAGAATATAAAAAAAAGTAAAAACATCTGAAATAATTTAAAAACATGCCGAACAATTGCGAGGGTAAACCCGAAACGACATACCGAAGGTGTCAGGTGGAAGCAAGTAGTTTTTCTTCTAAATATAGTCTAATCCTGGCTCAACCAGTCGAATTTTAGGAATTGCACAGTTAACCAATATATTCTAAACTAAATTTTTGAAGAATTTAGTTCACATTCACTAAAATTCTGTCAATTCTACCGTCTGCGACACTTCTTGAGCTATTATTTGGGGTGTTTCAAAATATAGACTTATACATATTTTTCTCTATTCTTAGTTGTTTTTCTTCATTCGTGACTAGAACACCTGCATCTCTATATCTTTCTTATTGTCTAATATAGTTTTCTGTATCTCTATTTTTTGCCGGAATTTGGGCTGCGTCTGCCATCTGCTCTACACATTCGGACAATTATCGAGTGAGATTATGCAAAACTAATTTTACTGATATGCACTTAAGTGCCTTAATGTTAAGAAGGATTAAGTTTTCAAGGTAGACACTAATTGTTTCCTAGCACTTTCTCTAAAATGAGATGGTGATTCATATTTGTGTAGTTAGGAAAGCACCCTCTGAGGAGAAACTATCACTTGTTTGTTTATGTTGATTCCATAACGACCTAAAACTACTCGATTTTAAAAATGTCTAATAAATTCTCAAAAAGTAACAGTTTTACGGTACCGCATTAGAAAAGAATTATGTGTGCAACGCGTAGAAAAATTGCATAGTTTTAGATACTTTTATATCAACATTTTCAACCATTTTCCTCCAGTACGTGAAAAATAGCATGTGCAACATGTGAGGAAAGTGCTTTTTGTGCTCGGCGCGTTTTTAATCTCGGCTTTGCTTCGATTAAAAAGCTCGCGCCTTGCAAGGAACAACTACACTTTTCTCAACTTGTACAATATATTTTTCCGCTAATCGTACTAGAATACATACATTATTGATACAATTTTGCTGAGTAAAGTCAAACATTCCATTATATCAGCCGTTGCTAGGTAATCTATATACAGGGTGTCTCAAAATTGACGCCCGTTCTTCAGGGATTTGATTGAGGGGGCTAAAGGAAATCGAAAATAAAGAGTGGAAAATTTCTCGATTGTCATTTGTTATCGAGTTATTGATGAAAATGTAAATAATAACTTTTTTCTACTCCTATCTTTAAAATTCCATTTATGGTATATGTTTCCATGACGCTAAGAAATCTTTTAAAACACCTTCACAAGCCGTGAGTTCGTGCGTTTTAGTCACGGACTGAACTTTTTAATGGCAAAAATGAAGTTAGTTTTCAACTTCCAACAGCCAACTTTGACGTTTCAAGCATAATTTAACCTAACATAATCTTAATGAAATAATGTTATATTGTCTAAATTTGTGGTCGTAGAAAAAGTATAGTATGCAACTCGTTTTATAAACTTATTAGTCACTCATTTTATTAAACACTCGCTCCGCTGCGCTTCGCTCGTGATTAATAAACCTCGTGACTAAAATGACGTTTATAAAACTTTATACATAATCGTGCGAATGTTTGCCTTGAAGTAGGAGGCAACCTATTTGAACACATTTTGCGACAACAAATGCGGAAAATAACTTGTTTTCAAATACCATTCGTTTTTCATAAAGTTTAAAGTTTATATCGAAAATTTTTGTTTTTATTCATAACTCCAGAACAAAAGATAAACGGAAAATTTTCCACTCTTTATTTTCGATTTCTTTTAGCCCACTGAATCAAATCCCAGATGCACGGGCGTCAATTTTGAGACACCCTGTATACAGTGTGGTCCATTAAGTGTGCAACAAATGGAACATTTCTTTATTAGTTGTACAACCAAAATTTAAATACTGCCACAAGTTAGTGCATGTTTGATAACCATTTTTTTTTAAATTTTTTTTTTAATTTTGTATTAGCCCCGTATTTTCATAAGAATTTGAAATAAAATTGTAGGCTTTAATTGTAAGTTTTTTATATGTACATTATTATTAGTAAAGCATTTGCGAAATTCTAAAGTTCTGTTAAATATCGTTGCAACAAACATGCAGTGGACGGTTACCTAAAAAAATATAAATCCAAGTAAATTTTACAAATATGCTTCAAGTTGCTAAAAGTTATTTAAAAGTGATGTGGTTGTAGCTACTTTAAATACATATAAAATCAGAATTCTAAACAACTTTTCTCAATAAAATTTTGCCATATTTTTTGAAATAAGGTAACTTTATTCTTGTACGAATTCCATATTTTTTGTCCTGCCCTGTATGCTGTTTAACTTGAAGCCATTCTAAGGGAATCTGATATGGTTATCGAACATGCACTAACTTTTGGCGGTATTTAAATGTCGGTTTTACAACTAATAAAAAAAAAATCCCATTTGTTGCACACTAAATGGACCACACTGTATAAAACTGAAAGTCCTGACTCACTCACTCACTCATCAACGCCCAGCCCAAACCCTTGGACCTAGAAAGCTGAAATTTTGCACAGAGGTTCCCTTTATGATGTATACAAGGAATAAGGAAGGATATTTCGAAATTCAACCCTTAAAGGGGTGAAATGGGGGTTCCAATTTTGTATGGTGAAATAAAATTAAATAGACATTTCGACTTGAAACTTCGTAGGAGTACTCCTAAAAAACACAATTTTCTATTGCTGAAAGTTGTCAAAGGGAAATAATCAGTATAATTTATTGATGTTTGAATGTAATTATTGATTACATCAATTAGACTATTTAAAATTACTGGAGGTAGTACCTAAATAATTTTTACTTTACAGTTTAACAGAAGAAAAGCTTCCAGATCTATGTGTCGAAAGTGAGAAACCCAGCAAACCCATACTTACGTCAAATGACAACCGAATAGTTGACATTCAATATTTTATAAGCCAAGTATAAGCCGTTCACGACCTTTTTGGGACAGAGTTGGCTATGATTTTTTCTTTTCATGTTGGACTAACTGATTCGATGATGTAGCGGATGCAACTTTTTTTTTCTGTCAGTGTCTGTTCGACATTTTCTTGCCACCATATTGCCAGATTTATTATTTTAATATTCGTAAGAAAATAAATGATTTATGAAATGTGTAAAAATAATTTTAATTTCCGTCAAAGGAAAAGTCAAAATGCCCAAAATATATTTGTTACAACAAAAAACGATGGTACTTGCAATTTAAAAAGAACAGACCAAATATAAAAGAACGCGAGTCGATGTGGAGACTAGAGAATATCCGGCAGCAATGTACCTATTCAAAAAATATAACCTTAAACTGAAAACAACCTAACCTAACACAAAAAGTGTCAATTTCCGTGAGGGAGTTTAGTTGCAACAGAGGTTCTGCCAACAAAATTACTAGATGGTCATAGCCTCACCTGACCCAAAACGATCGTGAACGGCTTATATACGTAGATTGACAGTACATGATTTATCGTGTACCATGACGAAAATCAATCTCGTTAAAGAAACTAGGATCGGTTTTCAATCTCACTTACATTACTACTGCGAAGTGTGTAATATTGCAATAGTGTTAAAAAGCCACAACTGTAATAGCGACATCAATCAGTCCTTTGTATGTGGTGTCTCTGCTATAGGTAGTGGTTTTTCACAATCCAAAGAATTATTTTCAATATTAGACATTCCGATATTGAATAAAAAATGTATAAGAAAGAAATGGAAAATCTGCATACGAGATGGGAAAAAATGTTATCTCAACAAATGTTCGAAAATGCCATGGAAGATAAAAAACTAGCAATAGAAGAAGGTTATATGGAACAAGGGTTACCGTATAGCACCGTTATAGTGGATGGAAGTTGAGCCAAACGTTTATATGGACATGGTTACTCTTCGTTATCTGGGGTAGCATGTATAATAGGGCGAAGAACAAAAAAAATATTATACTTAGGAGTAAAAAATAAATTTTATCCGCAAAACGTCATAAAAGTGACAACTTATGTGTCTTTATTGACAAGGTAAAAGTGTCACTTTATCGGATTAAGCAGATAAAATAGCAACTTTTCCGTACTTTATGTGCCTAATCACACAAAATACAAAACTCAAACATTTCAGCGAAATGTTTACATCGTAACCACGGAAAATTTGTATTAGGTATTAGATTATTTTATTCATTTACCTACTTGCTAATATATAATTAGTGTTACCCTTTATCAATTTTTAATTTATCTGAATACGTTTGCGGATAAAATAGTATACCTATGTTATTCGGAGTAAAGGTGACTTTATGTGGCTTAGCTGAATTATTTGCCTCACTAACGTTCGGCTAAATAAACTTCAGCTTCGCCACATAAAGTATCACTTTTACTCCTAATAACATAATCTACTATTGCTACGCATGTGCTACAGATAGAGGACCACATAAATGTTAAAAAAATTACACAGGTTCTTCAATTGCCATGGAGCAGGCAATTATTGTCGAAGGATTCAATGAAATCGTAAATGCCTATGGAATTAGGTATAAATATTGAATAAGTGCCGGAGATTCCAGTGTTTATACCGGAATAATAGAAAACGTCTCCTGCGGTCGTTACATAATAAAATTAGAATGTGCTAATTATGCTACGAGGGCATTTACTTCCAACTTATATAAATTGGTAAAAGATAAAAATTACGATTACGCTGCTAGAAATATAATTAAATCAAATATTCAGCATTTCAATTCGTTAATAAGAACAATAATTGCTCGCACTTCGAATATCAATAATTTAGTTGAAACAGATTTTTTAGAAAGAAAAACTGCCATTGAAGGAGGTGGAATATAAATTTGTAGTTCATATTTTGTCTATTCCTGGTTTTAATGACGTTTTTAAAGTACTTAATAGAAAATGTATAGAATTTGTGTAAACCTGTATTAAAAAAATGGTTTTATGACTTTCACAGCAGTAGCTTATCGTCAAAAATAATTATCTACTTTAATAGAAAAGAAGAAACGAAAACATTAATTATTTATTAATGGACAAATCTCAAGATGATTTGTCTAGCTAACAGAAATTTTAGTTACTAAATATGCATAGTGAAAAAAAAGCGGTACAAAATATAAATGATTGTATTTCCGATTATAATCAGCCAATGCAAGTAAAGACTGAAATAATCTTATTTGCAATAATACAACCATTTAAATCGATTTTATTTCACTTTAATGGGAGCCATGCGAAAACGGAAGTTTTAAATAACGTCTCATCGCGTCGCTTTAATGTGAAATTACATTTCTAACAAAATTTTGAGACAATGAATTTTGCTTCATTTATTTGGTTGCTTGGTAAACGTCACTTCGAATCCATTATTTTAATTTTTGTTCTTGATTAAATGAGGTGCTGAAGAAAATAATAATTGAGTTTTGGAATCAGCTGCCTTACAGGAGAATATCTTATGCGATTGCTCAATGGACAAGACGATTAACTCATATTTTTAAATAGCATATTTAATAATTATTTAGATATTTTTTTTATTATTGTTGTATTTTCTAAAGTTGCAAAAACAACATTTATTGTATGCTTTCATTTAACCATACACAACTACTACATCTTTGGAAGTAAAAGTGCTTCCTTTCCATCTATAAAGATTGAGATTTTCGATGATAATCATCATTTAAAAATTTGACTTACTAATATAAGAGGCTACAAAATCTGTACAGTTATTTATGGCCCATTGTGTATATTAATCTCCCGACCGCTGTTTTAATTGATGCATTCTTTTTTATGCCGTAGCCTCAGCCGTAGACCAATCTGCAACTTCAAAATTTAAAATTGCTGAATTCTGAACAGGAGTAATAACGCCGCAGGGCAAATGCGTTTACCTGTGCCTTTATCCAGTACCATTTGCGTTGCTTTATCTCGTGCATCTAAAGCCGGTCATTAGTAGTAGCGGTGGGTCTGCAGCCATCTTGTGTATTGTGAATTATTAAAAATGGCAATATATTTTTGAGATTTTAACATATTGTGTAATTATTTCATTGATGCGGCTTGTACCAAATGACACAACGTCACGCGAAGAAGGGTATGACAAAATTTCTAATGGTTTGGACGGCGCAATCTCATCTTAATTTCGGTTATTTCAGAAAATTTTATCAAAAATGTCAATTTTTTGCTTATAACTACATTTAAATTGATTATACAAACATCATACTGTTTCATACCGCGTATGGAAGTTCATAACATCAACCTTTAAAATTTCAAATCAAATAAATTATTATTTATGCAGATAATCACAAAACACCTATTTTTGTTCCTATCAGTTGAAAAAAAATTTTTCTTTTCAAATTTGTTAAAAAAACTTAATTTTAATCGTAACTACCAAAGGAAATCAGAAAATAAATTAAATTATAAGATTTAGAGCCACTTTTTAGGTCTTGGTTTTAGGGTATACCCTGTCCTTAATATAGTCACAATCAACTCTCATATCTTCCGAGCTCGCGGATTCCAAATAAGGCAAACTGAGCCACCATGGGTGACGTAAACCGCTGCTCGACGCAATTTTACTCAAATCGCACCTAGAATATAGTCCGATAACGAAAGCCAAAAGAATATAACCACAGTCTCCGATCCTGAACAGCAGCTTTAATTTTGAAGGGCTCTCCGGCTCGGGAGGGGGGGGCACTTGTCCTTATTGTCCAACTTGAATCCCAGGATCTCATTTCTCCCTGATCCTAACATCCACCCTTGTAGCTGGCACAGCCCGAAGAGACACCGGCCATACCTGGTACATTAACTTGAACCTGTTAACTCTGGTACATGAAACAAGCTGACGAGACACTGGTGATATCTTGTACACTGCCTTGAACCGGTTAACACCCTTGTATATAGAGGACGATAAGACACCGGTCATATCTTAAAAACCCACTGAACACGATCCCCAACTCCTAATCTAACTAAACATAACCGGGAGCACGACGTACTTACATCAGAAAGATGCGAATCCATCCACCTGCAGGAACCCGGACAAGACATAAATTCTTCAGCGATTTCTGTTAAACCGGCTGGCTAACGCTGCACATTTATGGAGGTAAAATTTCAAGTTTGCATCGCTCTGGGCGGCCCAAATTTAACCCCCAGGGAGCCGCAAGTATCCGTATGGCTTAATTCACTACCAGAAATGATCAATAACCTTGTAATTCACTAAATTTAACCATATTTTCAAGAGCACGAAATTTAAACATCACCATCTTGGTCCGTACATTTAACTTACTAGGTTACACAAACGCCGTCCATTGGAACTACACCGACCGAGCTACCAAGCGAGTACGTTGGGTTGCAGACCGCCAAGGACCGCCGAACTAGGCTTCAGATCCCCGAATGAATATTTTACTATAATTCTTATGTACCGGCGGTATTTAAGAATGAATTTGTAAATACTAACCACACTGTTAAGGACTTTATAAACTTTTGCCGCCTTTCTTACATTCTGAATTCGTACTGTGCGCAGTAGACTGCCTCGCCGGCATCCGATTCCAAAAACACTTACGTTTCATCTGTCAACGTGGCAGCATGCAAACAGGTCCGCACTCCGAAAGCTAATTCTTTGTAAATGTTAAACTGTTCGTGTTAATTTATGGCAATAAATTACTACCTTCGCTTTTCAACGTGTGTATAATTCAGTGAAACCTACAATCATACAGTCCACAAATTCCAAGGCGAGCTGGCGATCAGCGGTTTTCCAGATAGCGAAAAACTGAGAAGGCTACAAACATTGTACCTTCGATCCTGATTAGTGCTCAAACATTGGTCCTACAGAACCGGATTAAACCACATTAGGTCATTGCGGGTCCAAAACAGCGACAGCATTCGACAACATTGGTCATAGGCAAGTACAAAGCATATTCAGTTGTATATTGCATCGCATATAATCGACCGCAAGGAGCAGCGTTCCAATTTCGCAGCAACGCGTGGAACGAAGAGGGCACATGCGGTGCCCGCAACTAGAGGAAGGAAGACAGCAGACGGTGCTATCAACGCAAGTTCGTGCAGGTGTCCATTGCAGCCGCAGCCGGCGCGGCGTAGTCCAAACCACAGCAACGAGGTAAAACGGCAAGGCGGCACACTCCAATAAACGTAAGCCTAATTTCCTATTTTTGCGTTTCCTATGCATAAATTTGGTTTATTTCGTCTGTGTTTGCATGTGCATAATTTCAGCTGCGTATTATTGCGTAAACAAATGGTTTATGAGTCATATAAACATTTTAATTGCGTGAAATGCCAAGCTATTACGTTTGTTAGCGATATCCCCTGCATGTTTCATAAATAATCCCGCGTTGTACCAAGGCCGTTTTCTGCGTCGTAGCAACAAGTTTCCCGCGTTGTACCAGGGTCGTTTTCTGCGTCGGCGTCGTAAGCTACAAGTTTCTCGCGTTGTTAGCAAGCGCTGTCTGCGTTATAAACAAATTCGCGCCAGAGGCGTGCGAAAGGGTTTTATCATTAAAGAATATTTCAGAGTCTGCAAGTAGTAAGGCTACCACGCGTAGCATCTTGCCTGAAATATCACAGATAGTTGACCCGTTGGGTCCGCGTACCAGAAGCGTACAAAATTCACGCCAGAGGCGTACGAAAAGTTAGTTTCGACCTGTTAAATTGTTTTTAATCTCAACAATTATGGATCCGCTTGTAAGAGTACGTGGCTCTATCAAGGGAAAGCTTACGCGTTTCTCAAATTACGTGCAATCTTTGCAAAAAATTCATGATGAAGATCAATTCTTATCTAGCGCTCAGATTATTCAATTGCAAAAAAGATTGAATGATACAGCCACCTTGTTATCGGAATATTATGCGGTTCATGAACAAATTTTAGAAACCAGTGAGGATACAGAATCTGAAATGCAGCAACAAGTTGAATTTGAGGATTCTTATTATTTTGCAATTTCACAAGCTGAATATTTGATTAATGAATACAACAAACAGTCTGATGTTGCACCAGATCGTTCTGGATCTCCTAATGGTAGCATAAGATCAACGCATTCAAATTGCAGTTCACATTGCAATAATCAAGCTGTACGCCTTCCTGCCATTTCTATTCCCAAATATTCAGGGAACGTTTCAGAATGGTTAGAGTTTCGTGAGATTTTTATTAGTTTAATTCATGAGAATCAAGCGTTAACTAATATTCAAAAGCTGCATTACTTAAAGGCTAGTTTACAGGGTGATGCAAGCCAAATTATAAAAAGTTTAGAGTTTACTGCGGGTAATTATACTCTAGCTTGGGATGCATTGTGCAATCGATACAATGATCCAAAAATTCTGGTTCATAACCACCTCAAGGCTATTTTTGAACTCGAATCTTGCAATAAGGAATCTGCAACTAAATTACGTACGATTAGCGATATGTTATTCAAGCATTTTGCAGCAATCAAATCATTAGCTACCGAAAGCGAGCTTCTTGATTTTGTTATAATTTATGTAGTTTCTAAAAAACTGGACCCCACTACATTTCGTGAATGGGAGGTCCTTAGAAACCGGTCAACTTCTGACCTGCCTAATCTTGATGAGTTCAAGGAATTCTTACAAAATACAGCAAATCTTCTAGAAACTCTGGAAGTAAAAAATGTTAAGCTTGTACCCGAAAAGTCTTCCAAGGTACATTCGAAATCATTTGTGTCGGGTACCCCTTCGTGTCCACTTTGTAAAGAATCTCATTCCTTGTACAAATGCGATAAGTTTGTCAAGATGTCTGTTCTTGACAGAAAGTCAAAGGCAAAAGAGCTCCGCGTATGCTTTAATTGCCTAACTCAGGGTCACCTTGCGAGCCTTTGTAGCTCCAAATATACGTGTAGAAAGTGCAAATCAAGGCACAACACACTTCTTCATGAGGATAAGCCTCAGAACGCTTCTTCTAGTCAACCAGGATCTGCGATGTCGGCAGAAACCCCTGTTGAACTAAACCAATCGATTTCTGCATTCTGTTCGAATGCTTTTCAGGTACTCTTACCTACGGCTACCGCTAAACTCATCGCTGATGATGGTACGCCTCACGTTGTGCGAATCCTGCTGGATTCCGGTTCCCAATCGAACTTTATACGTTCAGATTTGTGTAAAAGGTTGAAGCTTCCAATTCGCGAAGTCAACGTTACTGTTTCTGGCTTAAGTAAAGCCACTTCTCAAATCAAGGCTAGGTGTGATATCAAGCTGCAAGCCCCTCACACTTCATACGGCATTGGCCTATCCTGTCTTGTTCTCGATGAGATTACGGGTGTTACCCCAAGTTTTCGCGTCCAGCGAAACAGCTTCAAGGTTCCTGATAACATCAAGTTATCAGATCTGTCCTACGACCAACCGGGCACCATCGACATTTTGATTGGTTCGCCCATTTTCTGGCAGCTCCTTTGTATTGGACAAATTGGTCTAGGCCCAAATCTTCCCATCCTCCAAAAAACTCGTTTTGGTTGGATTGTTTCTGGCCCTACAGGCCCCCCTTCTGCGTACCCTGTACAGTGCAATCTTAGCACGATCGAGGATGCTTCTGATCCCATTGCTAGGTTTTGGCAACTCGAACATTACCCAGAGGAAAAGGTTCGCACAAATGAAGAGAACGCCTGTGAGGCACATTTCCTGCAAAATACTCAACGAGAAGCGAATGGTCGATTCGTTGTCTCTATCCCTTTCAAGAAGCCTGTAGAGGTATTGGGTGATTCATTGCAAATCGCTCAGAAAAGATTCTTATCAGTAGAGAATAGTTCAGATTCTGCAAGTAGTAAGGCTACCACGCGTAGCATCTTGCCTGAAATATCCCAGATTTCAGATTCTGCAAGTAGGTAAGGCTACCACGCGTAGCATCTTGCCTGAAATATCCCAGATTTCAGATTCTACAAGTAGTAAGGCTACCAATCGTAGCAGCTTGTCTGAAATTTCCCAGATAGTTGACCCGCTGGGTCTGTCAAGCCTTTGGTGGCACGGTCCCACCTGGCTAAGCGAAAGTGAGGCATCTTGGCCTACTTCCATGTTCAATATTTCAGATTCTACAAGTGGTAAGGCTACCAATCGTAGCAGCTTGTCTGAAATATCCCATATTTCAAATTCTACAAGTAGTAAGGCTACCAAGCGTAGCATCTTGTCTGAAAGATCGCAGATATTTGACCCGCTGGGTCTGTTAAGCCTTTGGTGGCATGGTCCCACCTGGCTAAGCGAAGGCAAGGCATCTTGGCCTGCTTCCAAACATGTTCGTGCTGAGCTTCCAGAATTCAAAAAAGAAGTTCAGAGTCTTCCTGTAACCTCTTTTGAACCATTTCCGTTCAATCAGTATTCAAGCTTTGCTCGCTTACAACGAGTCATAGCTTATTGCTTTCGTTTTCATAACAATGCGCGAGCCCCCAAAGCTGATCGTCTTTCTGGGCCCCTTTCTACAGATGAACTGCAATCATCTATTGTAAGACTTGCCAGGTTTTCCCAACGCGAGTCATTTCCTGACGAACTTAAACTGTTGTCACAGAGCAAGCCTGTGAAACAATCTTCTGCTTTGATATCCCTGAATCCCTTTCTGGATTCCGAGGGACTGCTAAGAGTTGGTGGTAGGCTCCACAACTCTCAATTACCCTTTGACAAGAAGTTTCCTCTAGTGATTTCTGGCAAACATCCATTCGCCAAACTCCTAGTATCGCATGAGCATCTTCGGCTTCTTCATGCCGGACCTCAAATGCTGTTAGCTAATCTCAGAGAACGATATTGGATCACCTCTGGCAGAAATATCGTCAAGCAAGTGGTTCATCAATGCTTACGGTGCTTTAGATTCTCTCCTAGGTTAACTGAACCCATAATGGGAGACCTGCCAGCCTCTCGTACTCAATCATCGCCCCCATTTCATACGACTGGTATTGATTATGGTGGACCTTTCATGATAAAGGATCGCAAGGGACGTGGTTCTAAACTAGTAAAGTCCTACCTTTGTCTATTCGTTTGTTTCGTCACAAAGGCAGTGCACCTTGAATTGGTCGCTGATCTTTCTACTGAAGCTTTCTTAATGGCTTTTCGCAGGTTTGTAGCTCGTCGAGGCAAACCGCTCCATGTATATTCAGACAATGGCACTAATTTTGTCGGCGCTAATTCCGAATTAATCGAATTAGGCAATTTTCTCGCGGAACAAAACCCTTCTATTTCCGAATCAGTCGCGAACGACGGAGTAGCTTGGCATTTTATACCCGCGCACAGTCCCCACTTTGGCGGATTGTGGGAGGCCGGAATCAAGTCCCCCAAACATCACATACGTCGCGTTATAGGTAACGCTAGTCTAAATTATGATGAATTTAGCACTTTGTTGGCACAGGTGGAAGCGACCTTAAACTCCCGACCCCTGTCCCCTTTGTCCTCTGATCCAAACGACCTTCAGCCTTTGACTCCTGCTCATTTCCTGATTGGTCGTCCGTTGGTGTCATTGCCTGATCCCAACGTTACTGAGATCGTCGAGTCTCGGCTGTCTAAATACCAGAGAATACAACAACTTCACCAGAATGTGTGGAAAAGATGGAGTAAAGAGTACATCTCGGAACTCCAACAGCGCACCAAATGGCGCACGCATCTTTCGGACCTCCAGCCTGGTTCCATGGTCCTCATCAAGGATGACAATCTACCCCCTCTGAAGTGGAGGTTAGGCCGGGTCACCGAGCTGCACCCTGGCCTTGACGGCGTTACGCGTGTGGCGTCAGTGAACACTGTGTCAGGGATCGTGAAGCGATCCTTCGCTAAATTGTGCCCGCTACCTAGTGTTGTGAACTAGTGCGTTAGCGTTCAGCGCAGTTTTCGTAAAGCCTTTTGGCTCCCCATTGTTCGGGTTTTCTTGTACTAGATTAAGATCCATGTACTATTAGGCTTTGTATATATGTGTGTTCATGTTACATGTTTTACTCTAGCTTTACATGTCAACTCTGTACTGTTTTATTTGAAAGGTTACCCTTTCCAAGGCGGGCGGTATGTTAAGGACTTTATAAACTTTTGCCGCCTCTCTTACATTCTGAATTCGTACTGTGCGCAGTAGACTGCCTCGCCGGCATCCGATTCCAAAAACACTTACGTTTCATCTGTCAACGTGGCAGCATGCAAACAGGTCCGCACTCCGAAAGCTAATTCTTTGTAAATGTTAAACTGTTCGTGTTAATTTATGGCAATAAATTACTACCTTCGCTTTTCAACGTGTGTATAATTCAGTGAAACCTACAATCATACAGTCCACAAATTCCAAGGCGAGCTGGCGATCAGCGGTTTTCCAGATAGCGAAAAACTGAGAAGGCTACAAACATTGTACCTTCGATCCTGATTAGTGCTCAAACACACACAATATATAATTTATTTTAATAATAGAGAATAGTAAATTAAATTTGAAAATACCAGATAAAAATTTCCGAAATTTGGTATTCACTACAGTATGGCCTTACTTGTCTTTCCTTATTTTGTATTTGACTTATATTGATCCTGGAGTTCTATTTTATCATTTTCATCGTTACAATTCCATATTATGTCTTTCATTTTTGTGTGTTGTTTAGTTGTGGTCTAGGTATTCTATGCAATTCACTCTTTGCGTCCCTTTTTCTCTTTCCTTAGATATTTTTACTTGTCTTTGTTACAAGCATTTTTTACTTTTTTACAATTTTCATCTATCGTTACATATGCTGACCCCATGTGCCTCAGTTTTTTAGTAAATATGGTTTCCTTCTTTAACCGACACTATCGTAGTTTCTTTACTTTTCACTTCGTCATTATCTGTCTACTGGTTTTCCTCCAGATTCTGAAACTTAAGCGAATTTTCTCTATAACCAGGTGGTCTCCTGAGGCCACAACAACCTTTTTATTTTTCGTATGCATAAAAATGGCTAACAGCATTCGTGTGTCTCTTTACATAAAACCCAAGTCTCTTTATGTATTAATGTATGCCTAAACAGTGTTCCCTTTTTTGTAAATCATGTTTACCACAAGTTACAGTTATTAAATCTCCATTTCTCAGACGACAAAACCTAGCAATTCTAGATTTACGCGTAAAGCTTCATAATTCAACCGATTACAGCATACGGAGACGAGTTTCAGGAATTAGCATGAATAGAAGCCTTTGATACACCACTAGCAGACGATTTCGGCACACAATTTCACACAAGGCTCGAAATACATTTTCAGCTACTTTCTTTGGATTCCCAAAAGTTGCATGTTAATTTCGTTTTGGTAGATCGTAAATCACTCGGCCGCTAAGCTCCGTAACGATTATATCTGCAGTAGAAGCAGACGTGGCACAAGCAACCGCATATACGTAATAGAGCAGAAATTCCCTCCGCTGAGGATTTCCTGCCGTTCCCCAAGAGAGTGGCCGGTAAAAAGATATAAATGGAGGAGGGCATCCGCCCCGATCTGTTGCAGATTCTCGCACGCTTTTTTAAGTTCTGATTTAGCGAAGACATTTCAAGTGTTCTCTATCTCAGGTTAGATAGGAGTTTTCCTCTACCTGAGCTTTCCAGCATTAGAGTTAAGTTTTATCACTTTTAGGAACCAATATATTCTGTTTTTTAACGCCGCGGGCGAAGTTATGCAATCTAAATTTAACTAAGTTTAAAAAAACAACGTTACACCCAGTTAAGAGGCAGGAATTGCTTTGAATTTAAAATATATCGTTTAAGAACTAGAACAAGATAATCCCTTAAATTTTGGTTAAAAAACACACAAATAAGCGTTATAAACGTCAACCTTCCATAAGAATCTCCAAGTACGGTTTCATTTTACCTTGTAGTTTAGAGGCTGGTACTTTATACGCTTGCGTGTGGTGGTGCAATGCTCAACTTCCCCCTGGGTTTGGATTACAAAGTTGGAGCGCGCCGTTTGTGCTTGGGCCGCATCCATTGTGTGAGATGTGTGTCTTGGTGATGTGTTGATCTTGTTACTCTGTCTCTTTGGTCTGTGGTTCTGAGTTGAGCACAGTTAATTTGGTGCCCAACTGCAAATGGTCTCACCGAGCCCAATTCCAAACGCCAAGGCTGCGAAAAAATTCCGGCTAGCACTGGATTTGAAACGCAATTACTTCAAAAAATTAATTTTCATATGTTGTGTATATAGTTATTGTTTTTATTAATGGAATATAGTATTATATGTTATCAGTGCAATGTAATTAAAATTGTTATACTTTAAATTTGATTAGAATGGTTATATTGTAGATCATGTAACATGATAAATGTAACCCTACACCAAAAGGTAATTGTGCTTTTAACAACATATGTGTATAATATCCTATTCAGTAATTTAGTAAGCATTTAAACAAATAACTCGTCAATGCGGTACACCTATTATACCAGTCAACATTCACGAACATATTTTGTTTTGAATTCTCACTGGTGGAACGGTTTGCCAGCATCTTTTAAAAAACTGAAATTAAATTTTTGATAAAAACATTGTTTTCTTGTTTCCTGACGTCTCAATGCATACGAAATACATTTTTCCTGTTCTTTTGTAAACTAATTTTTTCCGATAAAAGATTAATACGTTCGCTTAACAGTTAAGCGACTTTACTAACAATTTTGGGACAAGGGGAGAGAGAGGATTTATGTGTCTTACTGTAATTGTAGGCATATCATAAATTTGGGCAATATAACTAACGTCACTTAAAAAATCTAAAGAATAGTCTATTTACAAAAAGGTAATATATAACTTTAATTAGTTTCTTAAAACTGAAGTCACTAATCACTGCATATAAGATTTATGTATGAAAAATTAAATAAATTGACATTAAATATTTAACTCTCGGCAGAATGATGGTGGGTTAGGGTTATAAAAAATCTTCATAAATTTAACAATTTTGGAGCCAGTCGCTAAAGATAACATAATCCAAATTTAGCTAATAAATCAAATCATCACCTACCCTTAGAATTTTTGAACTTTATACCTATATCCGAAATTGAACAGATTTATGAAGGATTGAAACAATATAACAACTACAACCAATAACAGTAAAACTTTAAATTGACCATCCAGTCAACAGTGACAAAAGTAGATTATTTACAATTAGCTAAGAAGCCTAGAAGGGTTAAATACCATAATAAGTCAGGAAGAGTCTGCTGCTGAATAGGAGTCAACCAAATATGATAACAGTACATATCAATTATAGTGACAAAATAGTGTGATATGTAAAAATATTGAAATCTGGATGAAGTGCAACCATTCTGCTAATTTTATAAAACGTAGCTTACTTCAACTGACATAAAACTGTATAAAGTGGATTTACTGCAACCCGGGTGTCCAACGACACACTGCGAGAGGTTCTTTACAGGGTACATACACAATTTCAGCTATTCCTACGTGAAAATGCAATCGAGCGTTGATAAATTCTTGTATTACATTAATACGTGCGGTTTATTCTATTCGAAGGCCTTCGCTTTAAAAACCACACAACGCTAAAATTTAAGTTGCACGTTCTTACTGTTGTTACGACGGTTTCACAAACGTCCCCGAATGTCCGCTTACTCGCAAAGGTATCTGCTTGACGCGGCATTCGTGAACCCAAAATGCAAGCTGCAGGCGTAAGGCAAAATCCCAATACTGCAACCGTGAGGACTGCATGCGCAAAGACGAAAACATTACATTATGGCGGTGGCAATAATAGCCATAATTGAATTAGTACAGAAAGAATAAACTAAAAAAAAAATCACAAGCGATAAAAACCGGCCTCACGTGCGTTTCGAAAGGACTCCGTCGAGCGCACCCCTCAATTGTTAACAGAAACTACTGGATTAAGCAATTTAAATCTCACAGGAGGCTTGAATTTGTCCGCGAGCACAAACGCCCTCGAGGAACATTTCAAATCTAAGGACGCACTCGCCAAGCATACTATTCCAGGTAGCGTATTATCGAAGGTCGTGCGTTTTTTCAGAAAAACCAAATTCTTTCGCACCGCGCCCGGCGAAAATAAAAGCGCGAGGCGCAATAATATTAGAGATGCGAGCTGAATCGAGGAGCGAATCGCAAAAGTAACCCATAAATGAAATGAGGCG
This sequence comes from Agriotes lineatus, assembly GCA_940337035.1. NCBI lineage: Eukaryota > Metazoa > Arthropoda > Insecta > Coleoptera > Elateridae > Agriotes > Agriotes lineatus. Next base: position 85,628,726 of record OW679203.1, read on the forward strand.
TTACACTGTGTGAGAGAATTGAATGCAACCAAAATCAGAAACGCAAAAATAATATCATCCAGAAGAAGCTATAGTTACAGGTTACATGTATACAAATATCAGATCGCAACAGTAGCTAATTTAGCTTTACAGTATAGATTTCTATATTATGGAGGTCTCGAAGTACATATTGCGACTTTAAAACATTTGCAAAGAAGGGGGTGCACATATCTGGCTCTCCACATCCCAAAGAGATCAAAGCTTCCATGAGAATTCTGCGAAGGACTGTAAGAGGGCTGCAAGGACGGGTAACACGGATCTTTCTCCAAGTGTGAAGTGCAGCCAGACACGGTAATAATGCAGCGAAGCAGTTACGGATGCTGGTGAAGGTAGCGTAGCTTAGCGATCACCCGAAATCACTTGGAGATCTTTTGATGATGATTTCCAAAATAGCGAAACTGCTCCATGTGGTGGTAACTGAGCCAAAGGGAAAACCCAATATTATACCGAAAGTTTGCAGGTGACCACAGGTGATTTTACATCTAAGACACAGTCTAATCCTAGCGTAAACGGTCTAATTCCAGAAATTTCACAACCAACACAAAAATGCTTAACTAAATTTTCGAAGAATTCGAAGGTTGGAATGAGCCTTGGGAACATTTATTGCATAGCACGAGAAGCAAAATCTGAATGATTCTCTCAAAATGGATTCAAGTAATCGCTCCCCATGTTTATTGGCCGTTTTCAAAGAACACCAAAATTGCTCAGCAGATTTTGAAAATTACAAATCGGAGAGGAGATATAAACAATCTAATGCGAACCGTCAAAAAGCGACAACATAACCTAGTTTATGATTGTTAAAGACCCTGTTACGTGGTATTTTTGCGTTAAATAAAATTAAGTCGGTATCCAAGAATTGTCTTGAGTTTCCAGCTACTTCCCACTATGCTTAGCGGCATTCTTCGTTTCTGTATGATTTCTGGAAATCCTTGAAGGAAGGGGATTCTAGGTGATTTCCGAAAAATTATATTGTCAGTATGATTTTCGGTGGCCATTTCATGGACCGATGGTGTGATATTGCTTTTTGGGTTATGCATGTGATCGTTTAGGGTTTTTTCCACATGTCGATAAGAATTCCTGGAATATTATGTAGGTTTTCGTTCAGCCTTTAGAAATGGTCAATGCAATTGCTGAAATGAATCGATTCGGGTTAGGATACATTATTTTTGTGCGATTACTGACTTTTGCTATACTTTAACTTCAGCAGGTTATCTCTCGCTTCTGGACGTCGTCTTCGATTTTGTGTAATTCCAGGTCTTTTAGTACCTCTCTCTGCAAATATTTCTCCGGGAAGGACCAATTTGTAGACACTTATCCCTTTCGATTACCTTACTTGTTTCCGAAACTGGCTAACGTGGTGTTTTCATTGTGCAAATTGCAAAGCGACAATGGACTGTAGAAAAAGCTGCCCCACCCGACTTTGCAGATTTGTTGGGGCGGCTTCTCCGCAGGAACTCCAAGATCGGAATTCTAAGTGTTTTGTCGGGTTGCTGGCTTTGCAATATTTTTATTACACGCAAGTTTTGGGTTCGTCTTTCATCACAAGTAAACTCATAACAATGACATACCATTAGTCTAGATGTTATATATTGTAAAGTGTTTTTACCTACGCTTTGCGTTGTTAAATTTCTAAATACCGAAATATGCCGACCCAATGTGTCCACTACACACTATAGAAAGTGTCTTAGTTTTTCTATTATGCTTTAGGCACGTTCCACCACGTTTTGTTTACGACAAATGTTTATGCGAAGGAATACAGGAGCGAATTGAGAACTCTTTGCAATCGGTTAAACACACGACTTAAAGTGTGCAACAAACCTTGAAGCGTGTGGCCTATTCGTGCGGTTTTCGCGTTCTAACGTAATTAGACCTCTATGCGAGTTGTGGCCTCCGTTATCCGTTTTCGCTTCTTTTTATTAGTCATGAGAGTTGTGCTCGATTACACTATTGCGAGAGAAATCGTACGGCTTATGGTCTTGACTCAATTTATTTAAATTGCATTTCACAGATAGAACTGTGTACATACATCAACAATTTTACTTTCACAACAATTGAAACGAAAATAAAATTTTTAATAAAACCTCGAAGCTTCTTCTAGGTAAATTCATAATAGAATAAAGTTGTGAATTGAGAAGACATCACTACGGATAGATTAAAGTATACGGAATTGTGGGCTTATCCATTTCATAATTTGTGTATTCGAATTCATATGAGTGTATCATTTCGCGGTTTCGTTTTTGCTTTCTCGAACATTTATGCAGAGTTATATATAGTGTAAGTAAACAGGTGGGTTAAATCAATTTCTGGAATTTCTTTAATTTTGTTTTATAAAACAGCTTTGTGGTTTAGAGATTTACACCAACACTTGTAGGCTTTCTGAACCGTCTCGAATTATTCGCGCTTCCGGACAACCCACCCCATCCTGCTCAGAAACTAGCTGGCAAGCTTAGCTATACCACTCGACAATTTTTGAATCACTGTGTTGTGACTTAGTAAAGCAATACTGATTACTATTATTTTTTTTGTTTACAGAAATTCCCCGTGTAGCAACCTACAACAATTCCTGAATATTCATCTAAATAATATTAATGTAAATTTTACAAGTAACACATATTTACTAGTAAGTTATAACGTTAGAAGTTAACAGAAATTAAATTGTAAGACAGATTTAACTTTGGAATGGGATATTGTAGCAGGTGCTAAGTTTGGATACTTAACCTAACTAATGTTGCTTAATGTACCTATTACTTTAATATATTTTGCAGGTTGATGAAATCAAAATGATACAATTCGAAAGGTACGTGATATACTGAAAGAAGGAATGTCTAATCTGCAGGAGCGAGAGGTGAATCAAGTTTGGAAGGTAGGGCCCAATTGCTAAGTTCTTCACATTTCTAATACGATAATACTGCGCTTTATACTATAATTGTAAAACAAACAATTAGATACAGATTATAAATGGTCGATGAGAATATTCTCAAGATCATGGAAGGGAAACTTTTTCGATAACTTTTATAGAGAAGTGCGAAAGCAGGCACGACAAAAGTGGTTAAACAACAGTGTTAGCTGGAGTTAGTACGTCATAAATTAAAGGTAAAGATCGCAAGATGTATGCAACTACAAAAGTACTACGGAAACATAAGAATAAAAATACGTCTAAAACTGTATTTGTAAAAAACCATGAATTCCAGATTACCAAGAATACTGAAAATGTTTTTCTATGAGCAATGACTCACTACTTAAACTAATTTTATGACAGATATAATATTTTCAAGAAACTAGAAATTTAATATTTCCTGACAAAGAGCCTATATTTAGTAATTTAATAGCACTGCTGCTAGAGTAGAATCGTAGGACAAATTTGTTCATACTCTGTTCTCTTATTTTTTTTGTCAGCTGCTGAACAACATTTTGTATTTTTTGCAATCCTACGCACCGCTGCTTCGCCTAAAAGCCTGTTAAGCTGCTGTTTGAGCGACTAGTGGGTGGCGAACTTTCTTTTGTTACATTTCATTATTTCAAAGAAAAGATGCCGTAAAACAGCTGCTTTCGCTTTTCATAAAATCTACATAATGCCAAGTTTTAAATTCACTTAAGTTGTTAGGGCACAATGCTTGCTTAGAACTTCTTTCAATGTTCTTTTAAACTTAATAGCAAAAACTTAATATGTCGGTTACGTACTGTGAACGACGTTAAACATGATAATAACGTTAAAGTTGGAGTAATGGAGTGAGTGGACTATTGGAATGGATATTAATGTTATGGGATGGGAAATATTATCAAATTGACATGTGGTTGTAATGAATGACCAATGACGATATAAAACATATAGTGCAGGCATCGTTATTTCCATGATGGCTGTATCTGCTGGTTCCTTATTTGTTTTCGATGAGTAATTAACGAGTTTGGACTATATGGAGTTTAAAATTTATAAATGTGCTTGTAGCTCAGCAGAAAAATTATGTAATTTAAAATGGTGCAGAAGCAACAACGGAGTAAACCAATTTGTTTAGTATGAAATTTAAACATTCTCCAGTAAGCAGGTGTCGTCCAAAGGACTCCAGAACTCTGTATAGTGCCGCTAATTTGCATTTAAATTTGTCCCGTACCGTTAAATTAAAATTTCTACCAAGTGCAGGATTTTTAAGTTATCGACCAAACAGTTCGACGCGCATTATTGCATTTTTCGTTTTCACGATTTCTTTGGGAGTGCTGATATTAAAGCTCCCCTGGTTGAAAGTAAAATAAACCGAATTAACTTCGTTCTTCCTCAATTCCTGAACGATAAAGCTGGTCTTAAAGTTTATAATTTGAAGATATACGCCGCGATTGTGCCGCACTCAGCTGGACGTCACGCTTTTCTCCTCAAGAGGACGTACCGGCAGAAAAGCTCCGAATAATTCAACTGATCCACCACAACATGTCCTGTGGTCAGTAAATACCTTGAAGGTACCAGTCTATATAATGGTTGGGGCTTTCGCGGTTAGTCGAATTATCCTTGTTAACATAGCATTTCGTCTTAGACTGCGTAGTACTTGTAAATACGCACCCAGCATTCTCTGGCTTAATGTGCCTTGCACCTTGTGAACTCGAGCAATGACCCACGCGACAGGTATGCTCTTTGGTGGCTCGAGAACGAGGATACTTAGACAGAATTGGCCTTGTTGCTGTTTGTGCATCTATATTCACTAACGCTTCACAAGACCTTGCAGTTTCCATCATCAGAGTGAAAGTCGCACTAAGAACTGTAGTTCCAAATTAGACCAAATTAAAAGTAAACCAACAACTTCGACAGGCTTTCAATAACGCCATGATGTCCATACCAGGTGAACCCCACCCTAACGCTGAGCTAGTTGTGAGCTGACTGAAGGATATTCACTTGCTGTAAACGTCGTTTTATACCGTAACTGTAACACCTCAAAGAACGTTTATTAATGTAAATTACCATTATAGGTTTTAGCTCATTGTTGCACACAAGTAAATGAATAAAATAATGAAGTAATTTAAAAAACTATTTATAATCAAATGTACCGGGTGGCCAATTAAGAAGGGCACTCGGCCCTATCTCGAAAAGTAATTGTCTTAAAGACTTGGGGTAAAAAAATTTATGATTAAAGCGGCCAAGAGAAAATGCTGGAAATTATTTTTAAGTTTCTAGAATGGCCGCCAGAGGGCGTAATCGCATTCTTGAATTTTAAATCCCGTTTTTTGAGAAATATTATTATATTACAGATAGCTAAAATGGACACCGTTTTAAAGCTGAGATAAATTCGATTCTTTTTTGTTAAATGTTTTTTGCTCTATCTCTTAAGGTAAAGTGGTGGGGGGTGTCCGAACATCTTCGGAAAGAAATGTCAATAACTTCAAAATGGCTGAACGGATTTTGTCAAACTTGGAGTCGTTGAAAAGGGCTTTTCTTAGGCTATCAACTTCGCTTTGAGCGGATTGATTTAGATTGTTTGTGTAGCTGCTAGAGGGCGTTTTGCGACAACACTACAAATGAAATGGATTTTCTCAAAAAATTTAAATGCATCGATATCACTTTTATTGCAACATAAGATAGCCAAATAAGGGTCTAACACGTTAGTGAAAACCGCATTTCGATATTTGTTTCCTAACCTAAAATATCAGTAGAAGAAATTAAAACTCGAAATAATGTCGCATCTTTGGGAATATTTTCAGTATACCTGCCATTATTAAATTCTAATTATCGTTCTTTTAGCAAAATATATAGAAATTTACAGTTAAAATACGAACATTATATTTAAAATGTCAATAATAATTAATACTCATTCAATATGATTGAATATTGCCTTTCTGTCCACACGAAAAACTTTGACAGTTGATTGGCGCCTATCAGGATACTCCATCGCATAGATTCTAACAGAAACAGTTGCGTTTTCATTGTTTTGAAAATAAACACGAAACATATCAAACACTTCTACAGGTGGAAAAGGCATTTTTTACAAATAAGGCCACCAAAATGCACTATAAATAGCTGCAATCTTAATATGATTGGCACTTAAACACCACCATTATAATTTTTGCTATTTTGTTTTCCAAAGCACACTTGCATTTTAAAAATTTCGAATTTCGTGTGGACAGAAGGGCAATATTCAATCATAGTGAATGAGTATTAATTATTATTGACATTTTAAATATAATGTTGGTATTTTAAAAGTAAATTTATATACCTATATTTTGCCAAAAGAACGATAATTAGGTTTTAATAATGGCAGGTATACTGAAAATATTCCCAAAGATGCGACATTATTTCGAGTTTTAATTTCTTTTACTGATATTTTAGGTTAGGAAACAAATATCGAAATGCGGTTTTCACTAGCGTGTTAGACCCTTATTTAGCTACCTTTTTTTGCAATAAAAGTGATATCGTTGCATTTAATTTTTTTGAGAAAATCTATTTCATTTGTAGTGTTGTCGCAAAACGCCCTCTAGCGGCGACACAAGCAATTTAAATCAATCCGCTCAAAGCGACGTTGATAGCCTAAGAAAAGCCCTTTTCAACGACTCCAAGTTTGACAAAATCAGTTCAGCCATTATGAAGTTATTGACATTTCTTTCCGAAAATGTTCGGACACCCCCCACCGCTTTCCCTTAAGAGATAGAGCAAAAAGCATTTAACAAAAAAGAATCGAATTTATATCAGCTTTAAAACGGTGTCCATTTTAGCAATCTGTAATATAAGAATATTTCTCAAAAAACGAGATTTAAAATTCAAGAATGCTATTACGCCCTCTGGCGGCCATTCTAGAAACTTAAAAATAATTTCCAGCATTTTCTCTTGGCCGCTTTAGTCATAATTTTTTTTACCTCAAGTCTTTACGACAATTACTTTTCGAGATAGGGCCGAGTGCCCTTCTTAATTGGCCACCCGGTACACTGGCACCAACATATTAGCTTGAATTGCAAAGTAAACGTAGATGCAACTGCTGACGAAGTGAAAAGTCGAAAGCCTTTTTTATACGGGGCTGCAGATTGTCCTATTGCTTCTGAATTTTACGACGTCGCTGAGCCGTTGCACGGTCGTTGGTAGGCATTTTTCTATATATCTAAGCAAACATTGCTTTAGTATGATTGTATGTTTTTGTTTATGAGATTATTCGTTCTCTTCGTCTGTTTCTACTAACTTCTTCTATAACAGCAAAATTCAATATTACTTTCTATACCCATTTTTATTTTTACTTTCTTTTACAATAAAGGGAGTATTGAGTTTACCCCAAAAATTCGAAATTGACTTTTTAACAGATCTTCACTTTTTAGAGTCCTCTGAACTGAAAAAACATGTTTTGTTCATTGGTCTGGCTGTCTATGTGTAAACAGAATATTTCAAAAATGGAAAGAGGTATGGCGTTGAAACTTCATATTGTAATGATAGCACACTTGTTTGACGACCATTTGTATATTATAATAATTTTAAGAGTATGGATAATCAAAACAAATACAAAATAGTTTTAATAAGAATTATTGTTGAATCTCAGAGCTTATTAAAAATGTTTTTAATTGTATTATTAATTGCAATAATAAATGGTCTATTTCCTGTTTTATATTTTATTTATTGGCAACTAAATTTAAAATAAATGCTTCGATATAAATAGTACAACAGTATAAACTTTTACTCTTATATAGCAAATGCCCACTATCTAGCAAGTGACAGTTGACTTCTAAAATGAAGGATAACCAGAGCTGATCGGAGACACAAAATTCAGCACAATTTGATCGCAAATCGACCAACAATCAATAAATCCATCCCAGGTAGTCAAGAACAATTCCAATTAATGAATCAAGTAGTTTAAGCTAACCTGTATTGCGTCATAGGTGACGCTAGCTCGTAACTGTTTTACTTCCTGCTTTACGAATCCACGTCCATCCACCACAAAAGCAAGGGATCAATTCCCACTTGTATAGCACTTTATAACTTTGTGAAAATACGCACAAATGGACTCTGCACACTGGTGATTAATATAACGTACAACTGGCACAAAATATTAACTTTTAATGTAAATAAAAATTAAACTTTGGAATCAATTTTATATACAGCTTCTCGCTTGGCTTTGCTAATAAACACCGATAATTGAGCACCTAGTATCCTAGCAACATGTTACAGTTGTTTTCAGGTAAGTTTATACAATGTTTTCCTTAATAACTAAATTGTTTTTTTGCATAAATATCCGTTTTGGAACTCCCTATAATCTCAGTTTTTTTGTTTTTATCTTATGTTTAATTAAACATTGGTCCACACGTTTATTAGCACTTAACTGTAGTCTTTCTTGTATTCTAAGGTTGCCTTTTATTGATCTTTGCATCTTATGTCTTCTTGCACCGCTTTCTTACCCTTCAGCTGTATTACCGATTGCTGGTATAATGAAACTAACACTAAACGCTGCATACAACTTTTGTGACGCTTCGAAACACCTCTGTATTTAAGCAAATTCACTCTCTTGTCTTGACGTTGCAATAATAACCTGTCAGTCATCATACATTAGATGTATTTGGTACAGCCAGCACCAATATTGAATAATAAGCTGAACGCAACCCTGCTGATACTGTTCTATTCAAATACTACCCTCTGTTAATCAAATTACAGTTATTGGTGATCATGATATTTTTTATAATTATTAATTTTTAATCGTCACTTATTGTTGCAATAAACAGAACACCACTTGTGGGCCTATTTGGTGGTGTTTACTCTTATGATTTTTCTGTTTCGTCGATTTTTTCAAAAACGGCTCTAACAATTTTCTTCAAACTTTACATTTACGTATTGATGTGAGATAGGTGATTTTCCAGTTGAATACCACAAAAATGGGTTTCTTTTGTTTTTTCTGTTAACTCCTATTTTAAATAGAACACCCAGTATATTTTTATATTTTTGAATTCAGCTTAAAATTTAAAAGAAAGTTTGTGTCTTCAACTAGCGTTCTAGTTTGTACGGTTTCTGTAGAATCTGTAATTTTTGAAAAATTTTGTCTAATGCTTAAAAATTAAAAATCAAATTTTTAGCTGATTATAAGATCACTGTAAAAGGAAGTTGTGTGCGTGTAACACACCAGATTTTTGCGTTTAGAATACAGAGCTATTTTGGTAGGTATAAAAGTGCAATTTTTAATTTGGACCATCAGAAGTAAATCTGCGGCCATGTCTGCTGTGTTCGGATTTCGAACTCCAAATTAGAGCTGTCTCCTTCAATTACCGATCTCCTCAACCATGGGCACGCACCTGTCAGGCAACAAAACCCTTCAGCACAATTTCCCGAATCTGGAAATCTAATACTGGAAGTTACGAGTTGCAAAATTAGTGCCGACAAAACTTCCTCAGAGTGTAATACATCAAGATTCCGACGTTATGGGATTCCTGGCCAGCTATATCAGCCATAAACACGGAAGTTAATTACTGGGACGCACTTCCGGCACATTAATCCTTCCTGTATGGTCCTTATCTCACGTCTTACGTGTCTCGCGGCAGGAAAGCAGATACGCCATATTAAACAATTGAGGGCTTATTAGTTTCCTGGTCGTGTGCGCTGCTAGGGCTTTAAATGAGAGTTCGTCACTGGAACGTAAAATTGTGGGTTTTTTACATACAGTGTATATTTTGTCATTGAGAGTATACTTTTTAACTTGGAGCAGTACGGTATATGAAAGTTTCGCACAGTTGGAAGGTTAAGACAAGGTAGTCTTTTATTTTGTTAATTAGCATATGATTGTAATTCTACAGTTGATTTCACTTACATTAAGCCTTCCAAATGCAACCATTAATATATTCGCAAACTCAGAAATTATAATAAAGTATCATCAATTCTTCACCAGATTTCGAGCATTCCCCGCAACACCATTTATCTTGACTAAAGAGTCTCGAAGTAATTCGGCTCCCCTACTTAGACCAAAAAACATCAGACCAGACCTAGAGGGGTTCAGAGTTCAGCTTGTTGTTTCACCTACACTAAATAAAGATAATGCCAATGGAATTAACGAAATTAACTCTATATCTCAGCGCCAGAGTGTACAAAGTCCGATTTTAAAAAATTACGTTCTTTTCTTTCTAAATTACTAAAGTAAATAAATAAACTAGTAATTCATTTTGCTACTATGAATAAGAATGCGTGTTTTGTTTGAACTTACGGAAAGCTATACGAGTACAGCCGGGGCAATTTCCGCAATAATATTCAATTTTGTCCAATGTTGTCTGCATACCAGAAGCAGCAAGGGTAAATCATTCTCACTTCAAACTTCGATCTGTTAAGCTATGTAGGCCGACCCCACCCCATAAGTACTTGTACCCTGGAATGAACAAATGACTTGAATATCGAATTTATCGCACACGCAAACCATAAATTATTGAGAATTCTTTGAACATCGTGTCAAAGTATTCGTATTTCTGCCTCGCCTACGAACACCTTCGATGGTCTTTCTAATCCCCAGGTTAAAACATTCGTATTTCTGCCATTCCGCCAAATATTTTCGAGGGTTACTTGTGCTGCTTTTGGATGAAGCACACTCACATGGCCAGGTTGTGACGTTTTACTCCCTTACTAAAAGTGTCAAAAATTTATTTCTCGGGTTAAGCTCAATTCGAAGAAATACGTTCATTCAAATATATATTAGATTAGGAATAACAGCACATAATTACCAAAACAAAATATAATGTTGTTAGCTAGTTACAAAAATAATCATTAATTAAAACTAACTCTGAATTGTACATTATTTAAAATTAATAATGTTTATGGAACGGTGTTTCTGGTTTCTCAGGTAAAACTGCAACCCACTGTACCGGTGAGTACTGTGGGCCCTTTTGGTTAGTCGGCCGGCAAGCACGACGATTCTTCCGGGAACGGGCTAAGTAGGTATATTGGCCCGCAGGTGTATGTTACATCATATATACTTATATAATAGTATTTATGACACAATAGAAACGATTAATAGCTTAATAGTTTGTAGAGTAATATATTAAAATAATAAAGCTTTCTTTGGTAAATTAGGGTTTAAATTCAGAGACGATTTAGCTACTTCAAAGATATCTATAGAGACAAATGTAGAATAAAATCAGGTATAGTACAGTAAAACTAGAGTTTAACCCAAACATTAAAAAAAAGTTCTACCCAGCGGAAAACTCTTTAGTGCCCTCCTCTTAGTAAGTGGTAAAAAGTTGCACGACCTTGCGCGTCGGGTTTAGGCAGAAGGGGGGGGGGGTGGAAGGCTGAAGCATGAACAACCAACAAGACCAATAAATCGGTGTGATTGGCAATCACGATAGCTCCTCTTTCTTTGATTCGTCAATTGCAGTAAAAACGATCTAGGTGACAGCATCACCTTCTGCCTGAATCACTTTGAAGCAAACTTTCTGTAAGGTTACCGTGATGAGAGCAATCAGTTGCATGTTGTTCTTACTATTAGTTAGAAATTCTGCTTGTCTAAGAATGACATTAATTGCATCTTCCACTTTCACTTCAAGATGTGTAGTAGTGCATGATTTGAGCAAATGTTGTTCGTCTTTTGTGCTGGGCTTATTACCACATCCATCTGGCCTCCCCACTTCCTTGAACCCTTTATATAATACACTTGGAGCGAATATTACAAGTTCATAGGCGTTCATGCTTTTTTTGAACTAACAGGAAAAGTAACATTTTTACGCCCTCCATATTTCCGTAATCCTTTACCTGAGCGCAAAAATGCATAAGACAATTTTTATTGTAAATTAAATGTAAATTACTTTTGTATAAGGTAAAGTTTGCGCTAAACCTCATAGTTAAAGAGATACTTACGAAAAACTCTTGAAACCTACCATTTTACCACTTTTCCACCCCCCTCCCGCCTAAACACGACCCGCATGATCGTGAAACGCTTTACCACTTAGTAAGAGGAGAGTAGTGAACAGTTTGCAGCAAGGTAGAACTTTTTCTTTCGGACGTTTGGGTTTTAACAATTCTTAAGCTATCTTTACTCTACTATTAAGGTTATTCGGTCATAATAAAGAATGGGGGAAGAACGCTTGGTTGAGGAAGTATATGAGACTAGAGAGTTGAAAGAAAAAAAGAAAAGGCGAGAAGAGCATGAAAAGAAAATGTGAGAAACAAAGGAGAAAGCAGAGGACAGGTTTACCCCGACAAGTAAGGAAATGGTGTGAAAAAAGATGATATAGAAATAATAATACGGAAACTGAAAGATATAATGACAAGACACTGTAGGCACTTCAAAATATTATTTAACCATCATCTATCCCGTTTCCCAAATTTTCGTACTCACAGGCCAATTCGACTCACCCTGTATAGCCATATCTGTTGTGCGTAAAGGTTGAGCTGTCCATTAATCGAGTAGCTGTCCTTGGGCAGCCATTGTCTTAAGCGATGCGACAGATATCCTTGAGAGGAACGAGGTTTTGCTTCATTACGTGCCTGCGGTAGCCCATTGTCCCATTTCGGGCTGCGGTTGCCAGATATAATCGTTGCTGTAGCTCAACGTCCGAGTGATTTACAATTCAGCAGCCTTAAATTAATTCCCCTTTTTAGGCTGCTGCTTGCCGAGCGCCATGCGGTTTTATTTTGTTACGGGATTAACGTCAATTTCTAACGAGCTGCTTGTGCTGAAGCGTTAATCGCACTTTAATTATAAATTGTGCACTTTACTAAAGAATTCATGATTTGCAGCGTGACAATGTGTAGCAGCATAAAAACACAATTTTGGTAAGCTGATAATAGTCTAGCGATCTGACTGGATCTCAGAATCGATTATTAAAAAAATCATACTGCATTTACAGGGGTTCTGCAAGAAAATAGGTATCTAGCTTCGGTTACGAATTAGACGGCGAAAATATTTGTCAAGGACGGGAATGGCAATTGATACTTGTATTTGTCTTCTAGCCAGGGGTGTAGTCGAGGGGGAACGCGGGGGAACGGAACCACTGGTTTTTTGTTAAGTTTAAAAAAATAAAGAACGAATTTATGGCATTTACTTATTAGCACATACAATTTGCTAATTATTCATTCCAGTGTCATTTAAATATAGGCTAGTGGTATATGCTATTATTTAGAAATATCACGTCAAACATGACTTGCTACTTGCTATGAATATGCAAAGTATTAAAAACAGTTTGAATTAGAAAGTTGTATGCTTGATATTTATATATTAAGGCTACGAAACTGGCAACATCGTAATACGGAAAAATTGCATCAGAAAACACATATTTTTGCACCTATACTTTTAACAAATTTCCGGAAGAGGACCCCCGGACCCCTTTTTCTTGGGGGATAATCCATACCCCTCAGAAGTCTAGCGTGCCCCCACTGGCAGATTTGCCACTACATCACTGCTTCTAGCCATGAGTTAATGTGTAGGTCAGATTTTCTATCACGTTTCAAATATCAAGGTAAACTAAGTTGCGTTACAAACATAGGCACCTTTTCACAGGAGTGGTTGTTAGTAGTGTCAAAAATAATCTTGTTTGGTTGCAATTTTCTTACATAAATTAAGAAACGCGGAACATTTAAACGATAAGAAATACAGATGTATGCACTACTAAATAGTTTTTTTTGTAATATTGTGGAATACTATGTGGCCACTAGCTGTTATCCGCTACTTCGTTCGCCCAAGGTTCGTTATTTGTGTATTAAATAATGACCATTTATTTTCTGTCATTCCATCCCATCCTATCCCCGTCCCCGTCCCCGTCCCTTTCTCCGTCCCCGTCTCAGTACCGTCCCCTCCCCTTCCATCCTACCCCTTCCCTTTCCTTCCCTTCCATTTCCGTCCCGTCCCGCCCCGCCCCGTCCCGTCCCGTCCCGTCCCGTCCCGTCCCGTCCCGTCCCCTCCCATCCCATTCCTTCCTTTCCCTTTCCGTCTCGTCCCGTCTCGTCCCTTACGTCATTTCTACCGTCTTGGACTTAAAAATAAATGCCATACTCGAAGAAGGCAAAACAAATATATAATAAAATATTTGTTTGTAATTGGAATAGTAGATTTAATTTTAGTTTTACTTATACAATGTACAAGGTCTTAATATTAATACAATTTGAAGTGAAAAACAGAACTCTACGATTTTAACTCGCAATTCGCTCGAGTACACGTATCTCAACTGTAAGGTTATAGTGATTTAAAAATTCAAGTACTGCGATAACGATAAACGGGAGTTCTCATCAAATCTCTTTAACGGTCAATTCATTTATCTAAACGCGATCCATTCGAATTGGTACCATTTCGCCTAGTGGTTTTTACACTTAACACTGTGTATGTTCGGCGCTAATAAGAAGTTAATTTCAATATTTAAGCTCCTGATAAACCCTCGCTAAATATAATTAAATTTCAAAGTGTTGAGCAACGCTTGAACGCGACCAAACTGCTAACAGGCAGATTAACCAATCGAAGAAAATATTAAATAGACTTATAAATTGAAAATAACCTATTCCACATAAATAATTGCACGAGGTGATCATCGCAGTTACACATAATTGCACAGCATAACAAACGATAGGAATATCGTCAGCATAAAAGATAAGGCACAACGTATAAAATCTCATAACAACAGCACGAACGGTATTTCAGTTTGACCATGAGATGACTAAAACGCTAGCAGATACCTGGTGATGCAAAGCAGCGCAGCTTCGTCAGAGCAGCTATGCATGGCAGCTCTATACTTGGGGATGCTGTCCAAGAATGTGCAATCTCATGATCGATAGGCTTTTCTCCAACTATAGCACTGGGGAGAAACCTCGTGGCTGTCACACTGGGGAGAAACCTTTTGGTCGACGTTTCGAAGTGCTACCACATAAGTTAAGGGTGCTCGGATCTGCGTGGGGGTTGATCCTTCAGGTCCTTTAGTAAGCGACATCAATGCCACAGGGGGAGCACATGCAGAATTGGATACGAATGAGGCGGAAACAAAATAGGAGGAATACGAAGAATACGAAGAGACCTAAAATTACACGATTACACGAATTATAAAAACGTACTAGAGTTGGTGGATGGCCTCGAGTAAGTAATTTGCAGAAATATATTATTATCCCAGCATAACTGGCTTTATTCTAGCAATTTCATACAGAATTTCTTGCCGGTGAATGACGATTTACATCATAATTCTGGAATCGTAGATTTGCATGCAGCAAAATTCCAGAAAAATCAACTACATCCCCTACAAACAATCACACCAGAAAATCAGAGGCATAAAATAGCCCCCTGAAATCGTACTATCAATCTATTTTGAAATTTATTATAATTCCCTAAAATTCAAGGTTTTCTAAAACGTCTCAAAAATGCAAAAATGAGTATGCAACCCAACACACCTAGAAGCTGCAGGTCACTCTAACCCTCTAAACTGCATCTGTATTTAAGCAAAAAATTATTCGAAACAATTCTTGACTGTATCTAAATGATTTCAACACTGTAACAATTTGTTTGTTAAAAAAATACAGTCTATTGATGCTATCGTTATCAAAACCTATCATTAATTAAAAGGAATAACAGTTTGTGGTGATAATTTACAAGATATTAGTCTTGCAAACAACCTCATAAACATACTTAATTGTAGTCAAGAATTTACTAGCCGTGGTTACCATTTTAAAACACAGTGCAATTAACAACAATTTTCTATTGTAATAACAGAATCTACATTTGCATTTACAACACCCATTATCAATTAAGAGATAAGATAGTGAACTTGGTTCTTTATAATTATGTTCTATTAAATGACTTACTAAGAAAACACATTTAAATGTTTATGACAAAGAAAATTTCTGTTGTGGCTGGTTTTAACATTTTCTTGCTCAAGGGGCGCCAGAAGAGGATGCCAATTTGTTTATATAAGTACGTACAAGAATGAATAAAATAAACTAAATAATGGTGAATAACTGAAATGGTTACGTAGCAATGCTCTTCAATAGCACACGTTTTAATTGCTAATGATCTCGATGCGATAACAAGACACGGAAGCTCAAATTGTCATCTGCTAAACTAAATTCGTGCGATAGGCCTATTGCGTGATAATTATAATACACTTCAATATTGATTTAGAAAACGTCAGCAAGTACAAAAAGTCTTTAGTACTCCCCCGCAATGTGTACTATCACTAAACAATGGTTTTTGAGAATGTCTGCTATAAAGAGTTTAATGGAACCAAAATCAATGAAGCTAATATAATAATACTAACGCTACCTAGAAGATCACAGCTAAGTTAACAAACGTTCAGTACGCAATACTGCAGCAGATCTCCAGTTTTCGCAACAGTCTGCATGAATTCATAACGGCAAACCGTAAATAAACACTTAAGGTCCAGCATTTATACAATATAACTGAGTCTGAGATTTTGCTTGCCATAAGAATAGCTGGGGTACAAAGGCGAACGCAAATACCTAATCTTGAAAAATCCCAAAACGTCCACACAACCTTGAAGTTTCCAGCAAGGGCTGTGGGATGCTACCAAAACTGCAAAAACGGGTTGCGCTGGCCTCCCAGTTGGGGAAGTTAAGCCGCATTGAACAGTCCCGGAAGCAAGGTAACGGCAAACGTGGCTTGACAGTCACACGGCGCCACTTGCAAAATTGATCGCTTGTAGATCTTCTGACGGTGACTCCCAAACCAGCCAAGTGGTGGTAGCTGAGCCAAAGAGGAAAAATATCAGAAGTGAAAAAGGGTGGGGAAGTAAAAGACATGAAATAATCCGAAATTGGCAAGTGATCACAGATGGTTGTTGCGTCTAAAGTAGTGTTTCATCCTGGCTTAACCAGTCCATTTTCAGCAGTTACACAAACAACACAGTGATACTGAACGAAGCCTCTTAAGATTTTGCAAGATTTAATTCACATTTAGCAAGCACTAGAAAGAACTATACTGCACGGCAGTAAATGCCCCCAACTCCAAAATTTATAGAGTAACAAAATTGATAAGGAGGCAAAGGTCAAAATAGGTAAAGTTCTTAGACAATTCCTAAGAACTAACGTAATTTAATTAATGTACATTTTACGCGTAACACATCTTTCTTTCAAATGAATGATTTCGATATTTTGACGTACTCATAAAAGTTCCTTCTATACAAGCACGTTTATTTAACAACTGGTTTTCGTTAACGAAAGCGTTTAAGCGCTGCACTAAGGCTTAGACCACTAATTGTAATATTCTAAAAATAGCTTTTGAAGGCTTTCTGAAAATAATTCAATTTGGTTGAAGCGGCTTCTAAGCTGGTTGAAAATTATTTATAATTTACAAGAATTCTACAATTGTCAATATACCTGATAATTGAAAGTGGATTCACTTTGATTACACAAAAATGTACCTTTTAAATTTCAATTTAAATTATACTGATATTTATCGCAAGGCACTGTACATTCTTTCCCTAATACATTGTATTAGTATTTTGTTAAATAATAGTATATTATATCATACACTATTTTTTGCACATTTGGGAACATTATCATCAAACATTTCCAAAATTTTGAATCTGCCAATTTGGAAACTGACAATTACGATTTATTAAAAACTGAATTGCAGCAGGTCCTGGATAGCCTGAATCAGTTGGCAGTACTGAAGTGATTTGCAGGTTAAGTTTTGCGTCAGTGTGTGTCAAATGACAAACAAAACATAACCTACTAGCCTCGTGTGTACATAAATTTACCATAGTTACGGTATCATTTTTACTTTAGTCTCTAGGGATTAAATGAGCTACTTTAGTCCCTGTTTACGGGGACTAAAGTATCAACTTTAGTCCCGGTAGTGCAAAAATTTACTTACTTACTTATGTCTAATGTAAACGACTGAAAATTTTATGAAAACGAATTTAATTTCGTAAATAGAAATTAATGTAGTTTAAACCATCAGATCTCCTTTAAGTAATTATTTATATATTTATTTATGTATATGATAGTGGGCGTCCTACAGACTAAACGGAAGACCCAAGCCCCTAAAAGGGTTCACCACTAGTACATAGCATAACGATAAAGTTTAAATTTAGCCGAGAATTAAAAAAAAAGTATTGGAGAAAAAAGATACAATAGAAGATAATATAAAAAAAATTAGTTTGGAAAAAGTATGTGTACTAAGTCAATGAAAATACTAACACTAAGCACTACAATATTATATTAGAAGAAACAAAATTATAAGCTCTAAACGCCCTTCGCAAAGGAGCTTACATAATTGTTTGTTTACAGAACAGGAATGGTTTTTCTATGCAGTAGTCCGGAACGTTGAGCTCTACATACTTTGTTATCTAATCACAGTTAATGAAATGTCAGTGACAACACACAAAGGACGGCGTAATTACCAATGCTATTAAACCTTGCTACAAATTATAGATGCCATGTCAGTGCTTTGTGTTGGCTTGAATTCAGAAGCTGTCATGGGTGAGGTGGTGGCTTTAATATTTTATACTCAACGACGTATTCTGCCTTTCTTTCTAATATTTGTTCTAACTGCAGCTGTAATGCCAAAGCAGCAGATGCTATAAATAGAATTATCATATTGCGTTTTGCAGTACCAGCAACATGATTACAACTTGACAAGTGAAAGATTCGAGATTTTGCAAACCGACAAAGACTTTATCAATCTGAAAGCCGTCAATTTCAAGTACAACCGCACGATTGCAGCAGTCAATGTCACCATAGATCTTCTCTTTGACATGAAGCACGACGACAAGGTTAGAATTTTTTCATAGCTTGCAAGCGTTGAAAATGTCTTCTTTCAGATGGTGATAGAAAGCTACAGGTTTGCCAGCAACGAGTACAGGGGGTTTCCTATGGACTTCTCAGGACACCCTTGCGATGTCCTGGAAAAAAACCTATTTGGGCTGCGCAATACGTTCGTTTGTGGAAACTTAACTATGTGCGTCGTACCAAAGGTAAGAAGTTGCTTTCAACTTGGAATGGATAACAATAAACCGTTGAAGGGCCGCTACATCATCTGCAATTGGATTCCTGATGGTGCGCAGTTTCCACCATACATTCCTCAAGGCAGATACATGGCGGAAGTAAAGTTCTTGCACAAATCGAGAGAAATTGCCAGTTGGAGGTGGTACTTCATGGTCGAGAAGCGGTTTTGGCTATGAATTATTATATTCGATGTCAATCAATTGAAAAAGCTGTTTGTGCTTAAATAGAATTTGGTGAGTTGTAAGTTTTGGAAATAAATATTTTCTTGGGAAAAGTTCTAAATTCTTTATCAATTCTTGCTAGTAGTAGTGATAAATCGTTTCTTTGCTGACTTGTAATGTTGAGTTCAGTCTGTGGCAACGGCACGCGCCCACACTCTAAACAATTTGCTAGTTCGGTATCCTGAATGAAGTGCCCATTTTCTCTCACCCGACAACGATCGAATGGTCTATAAGAGGATTATGCAAACAACACTGCGTACAAAGGTTTGGTTGGGCTGTTAATTCTATTTTAGAATTCCCGCGGCTATTTCATTGCTGTGCACAAAGGGAAGCATCTCGTTGTCAGAGTGAGGGCTCATCAAAAGTGCGGAAATTGACTACAGGTAATGAGGTTGTGCGTCGGTAACCGTTATTGTTGCGTGGCTATAACTGCTTGGGAAAGCCTTAACGTAAACTAAAATTTAGGCGAATTATGAAGATACTCGAATACATTCAGTTTCTGCAGCTTATGTATCTAAAGTTCAGAATTCCATCTCGTTTTTGAGTAGGTATTTAAGAAGTTCATATTGACCTACGGTCGGATATAATAAATTGTTCTGCTATGCCTTGCATGTAAGTCGTACCATCGACGCTTTGTACATCAATTTACCGCTTCGCAACCATCCTGCATCCCGATGAAGCTGTGTAGAAGCATCCCTTACATAGCGTGTAGAACTATGCAAATTTCGCCCTTCGATATCTTTGAAGCTCTTGATATTTGTTTCGCTTTTCCAGCTACGAGTCTCATTTGCAAGCCCGCTATCAGCGCTTAACTTTTGACAGCAACCGAACCATCGCTTGGCCAATATTTGGCGCAAAACTTAGAATCTGTGACTTTTCTTAGATTTAGCATCTTGTAGTTGATTGTACTTTATTTTAGCTGAGTGCAATATATGTTTACTATCTAATATTGCATGTGTGATTAACCGCAAATTTAAAATATGCTCTATGTAAGTAAGCCAAGTTTGCATATGTAAATTATTGCCAGTTTGTATGTGTTTATAAGCAAGTCAGAATGCTGTGGCAAAACAAGTTTTGGGACATATCCCCTTTAGTAACTGTATTTCCCTGTAGACATTTTTCTCGGGCGAATAAGACAATTAGCTAAAATTCTTAGGAGTCATTTTGGATAGCCTTTACTGTTGCTGTCACAGTTACAAGTATGACCCGTTTAAATATGGTGTTTTATGTTATTATATATGTGCTAATATTATGAATACTATCTTCGTAGAGTTTTTAAATTTATTGTATGATATCATTTTGTAAAGCGCATTGCCGTTTAATGTATTTTGAATACAAACAACCTATTTCAAAGTTTACGAAACATGGTCCATTCCACGTCTCATAGTTGAGCACCGTGCATGTTTACAATCAGGGAGAAGGTGGAACCCCTACTCCAGAACTGGAATTCAAAAGTCTACGGCCACTTTCATGCGTTAAACTACTGAGCTGCTTTTACGCTTGTTATATGTCGTAATTGGGGATTTACCGGTAACAGGGCATATGCTAAGGATGTACGAAATATGAACTGCCTAATCGCAAAGTAATAACTCATTATTTGATCGTAACAATAGTCTTGCTGTAAGGAAGCAAGTCACAGAGTTTGCAAGCTAACTTGTCCTTGAAATCTTAGATATTTATGATAATACTGCTGAAAATAAATGGAAGAAAAAAGATAGGAAAGAAACATAGAAATGAACAATAATAGATCAAAACGTAAAGAACAAGAAATCTCCAAAACAACAAATAAAAGCATCTATTTAATTCTCTATATTAGATGTACAAGTTCCAACTTTTCTTAAAAATTACTGCATTTACTTATAATGCATCCCAGGGACTATGTAATGTGGCTTTTTCCCGTGGCCTATACTCTACCGTACTATGAGTTTATAATGCTCTTTGTTTGCTAGTTTAATCAGTCGTAGAAGTATAAAACCCGCTCTTAACTCACTGTGGCTAAGGGTTGTTAATATTGCTCTTGTAAGCCTGCTCGTTGTCACCTAGGATGCCGTAATTATATATGCAAATCCTACTAGGAATAAAAACCGAACAATTTACATGAAAATACATAAAATCTGCAGACAGAGAATACATGCTGTGGGATGCATAAGAAAAGAAGATACAATGACAAGCTGTAAATGTTATACGTAGTCAACAATGTATTATAATTTAATAAATATCTACACGTTTAGTGCTAATTTGTACTTATGCTTTTATACACGTAGTAAACGTGTAGCTTATTAATTAGCGACGCCCCGTCTGAACACAAACCGGGCGAAATTTGTTTAAGCCTCGCCCACAAATCCACTTAAGCCGGTCCTGTCTCATTTTATCCTGGTTCTGCAAATACAGCAAATACGCTCGCGTAGTCTTTTGGCAGTAATTCACAATCTGCTTTTACTGCACAATGCGTCGTAAAACAGTTAATTACTTATTACCGCTTTGGGTTTTTACAATGTTCATATATTCACTCGTAAAGCGTAATTACGGTAACTAAACTTGCCTTTATTTCGCTGCAAGATCAACACGAAGTCAGCTCCGAGTGCTGTTGGAAGCTTCTCGCAAATATCTCGTACGTTGACAAGATTGCCTGGCTTCTCCCACGTTTGAATGACAGCCAGAATAGTGGCTTTTGCTATTGGCTGCTACGTCTTGAAGAAGTTTCCCCAAGCTGACAGCCCCAAGGTTTCGCGTGGCGTCTCTGTTTGCTTGGGCGACATACACGATTCGAGTACTGGAGAGCCACTGCCCCTCGCGTTGCTATTCGACCACCTGTTGATTTGTTTTATTTATAACTTTCAGGCAACGATTAAATCAGCTGACTCGCTCGCACAAACTTGCGCTTGAAATACAAATAAGCTAATTCCTATATTATTAGCTGCGAGGGTGACACGAAGCGGACCGCTATAGCTAGTAGACATATTCCACCATCACATACCGAAATTGTGTTAGGATTATTTGCTTTGCGACTAACTACAATATTTCTAATCCGATGTAGGAAATAT
Source organism: Agriotes lineatus (assembly GCA_940337035.1). Taxonomy (NCBI): domain Eukaryota; kingdom Metazoa; phylum Arthropoda; class Insecta; order Coleoptera; family Elateridae; genus Agriotes; species Agriotes lineatus. Next base: position 85,650,892 of record OW679203.1, read on the forward strand.
GCTGTATATATTTCCATTTGACGCACCTGGCGGTACTTCAACAACCTAAGACAAACCACTGCTTTTAAAATCAATTAACAGCTGCCAACCGATCTTTTTTTTTTGTTTATTACAGCTGGCTTAGATATGCATTAGGGGCTCGATATAAAGTTATTGGCATACTTTTAATTCCATATATTCGCTCAACTGCAGTGAGTAGTATTTGCTAATGTGAGCTACATTCACTTTATTAAAAATACCAGCTGTTAGTAATAGATGTAAGGGAGGTGATTCTTTGGATATTAGAATATTGAGTTGCTGTTTTATAGTATGTTATTACTGAAACAAACTGATAGTTGAAAAACAGACGTAAACTGTAAACTGCCAGCACCAAAAAGAAATAATCTAAGGTATCCCAGCTATTGTCAGCATTTAAAAATTTTTTTCGTAAAACTTTAAAGCAGTAAATATCATAAAATTTGTCTGTATTATTAGAACCTGGGAGGTAAGCGGTGTGTAAATATCGTTAATCATATTTTTTCAAAACAGCGTTCCTTCAATCTGGTACGACTGGAAGAGAGATATTTATATTATACGTTTAATTAAAATAACTTTTACAAAGTAGTTCTCCCGTTTTCTATAAAATTTTTTAAACAATCCCATGCTTCAAGCAGTGGTGATAGATATTTTAACGACTTGTTCCACGCCGGCAATTCGTTATCAAGGAGAGAAAGGGATTGGAGGGTCTTGGGTAAAGGTGAGTCGGTGAACTAACGTCACCCACACAAGGTATTACCGTTATATTTTGGGAATAATAAAGTCCTTTTGATGCAATTTCGCCATTATTAGATTTAACAATTCCCAAGATACAGCCCACAAATCTGAAATTCTGTTTCCTACCTCGTTGTTGTGCAGTGGAATTTCGTTCCGACGTCTGCTCGGATATTTGGGACTACCTGTCCCGTCCCGCCATCAAACGTTCCACAAGTAAAATTTAAATTTATATTGGGCAGGTACTTGGCTGTGTGTTTTTTACCTCATCTAAGACTGCAGCTGTATCGTGATGCACCCAATTTCTTAGCTACTCTGTCATATCTGGCGAGTTGAAGAAATGTTTTTTATTGCGAAGAACTTTTTCCCGGAACCACTAACCTCCATGATCTCATTAGTTCAGGATTGCTCCAGCATGCATTGATTACTGACTGATCTCACTTAGCTCGGATATGAGTTCTTAGAATCAAACTCGGATGAGAAAGCTGCCAGTTATCCCAAGCAGTCTTCCTACCTCCACTAGTGAATGTGAAAACCGTATAACACCCGGAGCGCATGGCCACATACGAAGGCGGTTCACAAATTATTGTCCCTAGCAAATAACTGGCAAGTTTGAAACAATTTTATTTTTCAACGTAGTCCACTAAAATGTTAATACACTTTGTGAACCTATACTGAACTGCTTCGATTCCATTTAGAAAAAATTGTTTTCTGTTAACGTAAAATAAGTAACTATTTTTCACTGGTTAGAAAAGGCAAAGTTCGCATATTGATAACAGTGCGTAAATGTTATTAACTTTGCATAAAAATAATCAGAAACTTTGAATTTTGGCATTTCATAGATGCGACAATTTGTCAGTTGTCAAAAAACCGTGCTTTAATAGACCACACTGAAGCACTGTTTCTGCTTTTTTTAACTAGAGAACATATACATGCTTGTCTATTTTGTATTATTATATAATGAAGTGTTTGTAGTTACCTATTCTGGCCTATAGGAGGGGCATTGAATGCATGGAATCCTCGTTACAGCAACTTAGCCAAGAATTGAATCTTCAAGTATTAATATTGATCAGTTGTTTAATTACTAATTGCTTTATTTGGTATTATAATGTCAATAATGAAATAACTCCTGAGTTTCAACAGGGGTGGATTCTTTTATCTAGTTACTTGTTTCTGAAAAATTTATTTTCAAATATTTCAAATTTCATTTGCATCATTAGTCACAATTTATGTCAACCAAATGTCAAAACAGTTTTAAAATCCTAATGACAAATGCCCAATCTCTTGAATGGTAGACAATAACATTAAAAAACACAGTAAATATTCTCCTTAGCATAGAATTTCGGATTAGACCGCGTAATATTTGTGTATGAACACCCAGCATTTTCTGGCTTAATGTGCCTTGCACCTTGTGAAGTCGAGCAAAAACCCGCGCGATGGCCATGCTCTCTGGTGGCTCGTGTTGTTTGAGTATCTTGAGAACGAGGATACTTAGGCAGATTTGGCCGTTTTTCTGTTTGTGCATCCATATTCACTAACGTTTCGCAAGACCTTGCAGCTTGCATCATCAGAGTGAAAGTCGCACAAACAGAAAAACGGCCAAATCTGCCTAAGTATCCTCGTTCTCAAGATACTCAAACAACACGAGCCACCAGAGAGCATGGCCATTGCGCGGGTTTTTGCTCGACTTCACAAGGTGCAAGGCACATTAAGCCAGAAAATGCTGGGTGTTCATATACAAATATTACGCGGTCTAAGCCGAAATTCTATGCTAAGGAGAATAATTCGAGTAACCGCGAAAGCCTCAAACAGTACATAACACAGTAAATAATTATTTCTTAATTTCTTATTGTCTTTATTTCATTTCTACTTAGGATTTGATAAGAAATCACCCACCTTGTATTTTTCCTTCCACAACGTTTAAGACAGCAACCTATTTTTGATCTGGAACTCAACCCTTTTTAAGCACCTCCATGCAATGCAGTGCTAACAGACAGACCATGCCTCAATCGTCCGTTATCAGCAAACTCCAAATTCTTGACAGCTACCAGCACAAGCAAACCTGGACATCCACCTGCTACAGCAAACTATATCCTGGAATGCACCTCCTCTCTCCGAAGACACCCCCTTGGAATCTCCACTCAACAACAAATAGTTTGACGTAATCCCATTTGATTTATGTTACATGTCAAATATAATCTCCAAAATAAAACTAACCTAGTATGTTTCCTTAATAAATCACTTGTATATAACGATTCTTCTATCCATTAGTCTTGTCTACCATATACTAATAATCTTGATTAATTAAATTCGTCTCCTCTTCTGGTTATTTATTTTAAATTTTATTTCACCTCGTAGATTTTGTATTTTTACCCTATTTTTCTTGTCCAAATATTACATTAATAAAACAGGGTTATATTACATATTCTTAATTCGACCAAAATTCGTTTTCTACATTTTTCAGTTTTTTATTTTGTAATTATCGAAACAAATTTCTTTCTACCTCATTTTCCCTATTTATGCCTTCTACTCTTAATTATTTGAGTTAAACCTACTAAAATTTTATATTGTTTCAGAATTAGCATTTGTCATTCCTTTTCAAACTGTATTTTATTAATTTTATATTATAGGTATTTTCAAATCCACCTGTTCTTTTCAAATAGCTATGTCCCAAACAAATATCTGCCTTATCCCCGAATAAATCCAAATCATGTCCAACCCACTGTAATTTCCCAATTTTCATAACACGATATACACTTCTGAACAAAATTAAGAGGCCACCAATGAAATTCAAAATAATTTTATAAGAACGTAACGCATTCTAATAAAATTGACATATTAATGTCCTCCTATTTTTTTGAGGTATCTATATGCCTCCCAGAAGCTCTCCGTACAACGCATTTGTTAGTATTAAAAGTTCTAGCCACCTCTCGTTGAGAATATCTTCGCGAAGGAGAATAATTTTTTGTGTAACCCCCTCAGGTGTCAAACGACGTCTAGACATATGTTAGATAATGATTATCAAAACACCATAAATTTTTTACAAGTTTTTACTGAGAAATATCGTGTGTTAAAAAGAACTCAATCGCAGCATGCCATGATCAAGTTGAAGTTTGCCATAACTTGAGTGAAGCAAATGAACTACCATTAGTCAAAGTGAACTAGTTTACTAAAAATATACAAAACACTAAATAAAAACAGTTTTTATTGACTGTTATGATTAATACACTCGTTGTTGTTGTGTAAATGCCATCTTCTTTACCTTTTTGTTTGATACAAGTAAACTTAATGCAGTGTAAACTTTTGACTGTCATAGTGGCGGATGTTTTCATAAAAAAATGCAATCTTACATTCACCTGCAGACTTAACTTAAAAGATGACTAGCTTTTTATCTTTCTTTCCAAGGTCTACCCCAAATAAGTTTTTTTTTTAGAACACACGATACATTTTTAATAATTGCCAATGGTAGTTACATTTATTTCCATGGATAAATGTACATTGCTTGTCGTGATTTTTTATGACATACTAACGAAATAACGTAGATAAAAAACATAAAAAATACATTTCTATATTGCAGTTAATTGTATTATGAATTCATAAAGTTATTTCAAATTCTAATGACGGCCCCTAATTTCGTTCAGTAGTGTAGTATAGATAAGTTAGGAAACGTACGTGGTTTCCAAATGATTGGGAATCGCTGGCTTAAATGATATATAAAATAAAACCATTATCTGTTACCACATTATACTAACCGTATTTGGGCGTTCAAATCATTAGTGGTTTAACTACTAGAACGATATTACATGATTAGTCCAGTGGTTGAAGGTAAAGTAGGCTATTACCGCTGAATTCTTTGAACCTCCATCGATTTTCATGAAAATTTGGAATTAAGCTCATCTTACCCTTAACTTCAAAAGTGACATATGTCCGACTTGAGATTTTTGTTTTTAAGGGGTGAAGCTACCCCTTCGTGAAAAAAAAAAATAGAAAAAATTTAGGTTTAAGCATTTTATGGATTCACATCTTATTTAATTATGTAGAATAAAACTTATTCCGTGTTCTCGAACATAATTTACGATGCATTCAAAAATTTCAATCTTTAAAAACTATCCCCTATGCCTAAATTAATAAAAAGAATATTATATATATACGTGTGTCCGCGGATTGAGTTCACAAGGTGTAAATGGCAATTTTTTTTTTGGGTTAGATGCTAATATTCTCGGAATCACTCCTGCTTGTTCTCAAACTAAGATTTTGAGAAAATCGATCAAATTAATTAGAATTGAGTTTTAAAAAATTGTTAAGAGTAGACTACCATTATTAGAAGAGATAACAAAAAAAGTATTAAGGAAGGTTGTTTAGAATTACAAGTAATGTCAGACTTAATTTTCAGGCAAATCGGCCTAATTTAATTTAACATTTTTTTTTAAATTGTTTATACCAACATACCTTTTATGGTGGCCGCAGGAGACACTTTATTGTTTTTTTAACATCTTAGTCCGTGAACCAGTAACAGTGTCTCCTACAGCCACGATAAAAAGTATGTTGGTATAAAAAATTAAAAATCAAAGTACTCCCATTTCTCTGAGATCATGGTACATAGTAATTTTGGTGTTTTGACGTTAATATGCTGAATTTGAATTTTTCTATGTTTTCTTTGGATTTCATGGTTATTGCACCTGTTCTTTCCTGTATTCAAGTGTAAAACGTTCTAGCTGTAAGAAATCACTTAAAGTAAATTCCATCCGGGACATCGTAAGGAAGAATGTCCCTGCAGCAGTATCAAAAACACACCTACGGGTGATTTTCTGTTTCCACTTTTAAGAAATCGCTCAGTATTATCTTCCGAAAAGTGGTGGCGCCAAGGCATTTCATCAACTTTTAATTTATAGAGCCCTTACCCGGTGTAACGGACAATCCAAAAATAACCTACGCTCTCTCGGCTAGCTGCCGGATTTTGTTATTACCATCATTCCGGCCGGGCTGGGCTTGTAATCACCCAATATTGTCGTAATCTGGTTTTATCGGGTAATAAGGATTCCTCTCTTCTTCTTAGAGGCGAAAAGAGATCGCGGCAGACCTAGAACTCGGTGGCGGGACGACATCAAGAAGGTGGCTGGTTCACAGTGGACAACTAAAACCGTGGACCGCATTGAGTGGCGACAAATAGGGGAGGCCTATGTTCAGAGATGGAATATAGAGGGCTGAAAATGATGAAAAATGATGAAGGATTCCTCATTTCACTGCATTGGTACCAAGCGCTCTTTATTATGAAAGCGCGTATGCCATTTATTTAACAACACTGTTCTAAATTTTTACTAAGTTTATGCTTTATGCGCTGCATTAAATTTTGTTGCCTAATGTAGACACTCAGAGACGCAAAGTTTTTTACGATCGGTTCTAAGGTTGCAGCTGGTTCGTGATCACCCTATTTCTTAGTTACTGCGGCATTTGTGGATCTATAACCAATGCCTGATTCCAACAGTTAGCTTTTAGCAAGTGCTATGCACTGAAAGCTTGACTCGACACTAAAAGCAGTCACAACTGACCAGGCGCTAATTAGCTGAATGAAACCTTAAGTATCACTACTACATCGGCGTTAACGGTAGGCATGGTCCCATAAAAACTTAGCACCTTAATATCGTCCTAGAATACGCCAAAATCATCCCAACAACGCCTGAGCGTAAGTAAGTTATACCGGTCATAAGATATTTGCAATATTCTTTGGAAAAAGGAGCGCTACCTTTCGTCAATATTGACACTACGTGGATTCGAATGTTAAGTCATTTCGTTGCTATATTTGACTAAATTAATGGCATAGAATCAGGAAACATCCGCTTTCCGTCCAGCAGAAGCTGTGAGAACCACGATGCATAAAATGGGCCTTTCGATTACAATAAAAATAATGCAAGATGGATAGTCAGAACCCTACATGATTTTTTGCAACAAAACGGCATGCAATTAGACGCCAATATAAAAACTGATAATATTTGAGAGTTACAAGAACTCAAGAAATATAGTCGCGAATATCTCCTAGAACTAAAAGCACATAAATCTGAAAAAATCTTCTAAAGAGGATATTACGATATCGATTGTGTTCTCATTGAGATCGATCAACTGTTAGTGCTGCACTTTATCTTTAAGCAACGTTGTGCTTATGAAAGCAGTCTTGAACAACTTGTGGTTGGCTGTAGACGAACACCGTTTCACTGGGAGTACAGATTTGCTACTAATCTACTCATGCAAAATAGTTATTTAAGTGCAAATATCTAAAAAAAAAATATTTTCTATTGACAGTTGTGGAAAGCCAAAATGACAAATTAATTTGAAGTTAACTAAAGTACTAAGACCTAAAATAAAAAATAGAGTCGCTTATGATTCGTGCTACACGTTTGGCAGTACTAAAGTGTATTGTATGTGGCACTATCAGTCTATATCAAATTCGAGGTTAGTAGGTTAGGTTTTGTTTGCAATTTTACTCAGACTGTCGCAAAACATAACTTGCTAATCTCGAATTTACCATAGCCTAATAGTGCTAACAAAAATACAGTAGTGAGTGAGTTATGGTGTTTGCCTCACTATTGGGCGATGGAAAAGAACTCGAAGACAAATATAACGAGGATGAAGGACAAGCATTCTGGCAAGTATAAGTATAATAAATAAGAAAGGAAAAATAGAAGCTGAAGACGAAAAAATTCTGGAAACATGGAAGAAATAATGACTAAACGTTCAAGGAAAGTAACAACACAAGAAGAAGGGAAAGAATGAGAGCAGTGGCAGATGAATGGAAAGACAAAGACGTCTAGACAGAAGAGGTAGAGGAAGACAAAACAAACTAAATTAGAAAGGCAGCCGTTAGGGACGGCGTCATACCCGAATTAACTAAGTTCGGAGGTTTAAGAATTAAAAGCTGGATAAAGGAAATATGTCATCTCGCTTGAAAAGGAGATGTCAGTAGATTGGGAAGCCCATATCATTACGCGCACACACAAGAAAAGCGACACAAATGAGTGCTATAACTATAGAGCAATATGTCTTTCATCTATAGTACAGAAGATATATTCCAGAATATTAGAAAAAATACTAAGAGAGGAGATAGAGGAAAAACTAGGTAAAGAACACGATGCATCAGAGCACAGCGACTAACGCAGGAGCATATATATATATATTATATACTAAGACCTATTATGGAAAAAAAGATAGAGGAAGACCACTATACCTGGCATTTGTAGACATACAGGCAGCGTTTGATATAGTGCCAAACAAAGTGTATGGAAGGCACTAACAGAGTTACAAGTATCGCATGAACTCCAGCAAGCCCTAAAACGCCTATATAAGGGTGTAAAGGGAGGAGATAGGATTAAAGGGGTAGAATCAAAAAGCTTCACAATGGAGAAAGGAATAAAGTAAGGCGATTCACTAAGCTGTAGCCTGTCTGATTATTTTAATTTAATTTAGTCTAATTAAAATTTTTGCTACAAAATGACGGGGTGAAACCGGCTTCCAGATAGCTCAGAAAACGCCAAAGTCCACTTATTAATCTCAAGCTTATTACCCAGGAAAGCAAAAGAGAATAACTTTTCTAAGTATATAACTATATACAAGTCAAATTAAATTGTACTCAAAATCAGTAAATAAATTATAACAATGTTTGTAAATGTAACTGTCATCTACTTATGGACCAGATTATGTAGCGAGTAGGTTCCTTGGCTTGTAGGCAGATCGTCTATTTAGAAAACTGCAACTTCAGACGATTAGTAGAACCGCAATTGACATCGGCATGTAAATACGAATCTCGAAACTGAACTTTCAAACGAGCAAAAGTGTCGGCAGAATAATTACTAGATAACGTGCATACGTATTTATCGGCGTTATCGTGGTCTACAGATGTGTGACATGTGGCGGCCTAGTGGGCGGCCGGACCGAGGTTATCGGTTTTACAGGGTGGACTTTCTTAGGTGAACTTTCGTCCGCTCTCGTGCTACGTCCCACAGGTCGTAATTAATAAATTAATATGGCGTTTGGGGCTAGAGCGAGGTAGTTTCTCGGTTCTAAAGTGTTTGCGGAGCCTGGAGAAATACTCGAGGTAGTTTAATCGGTAAAATCTGTGGGAGTTTCAGCGGGATCTCCTTGCCCGATAACGCACGATTCGGAACCCTCCTAGCAAGGCTGAACGAAGGGGGTAGTTTATAGGTTAGACAGGCTTCTTGCTGGATAACTCACAATTCGGAACCCTCCTAGCAAAAGTGAACAAGGGGTAGTTTATAGGTTAGCAACCTTCTTGCTGGATAACGCACAATCCGGAACCCTCCTAGCAAGAATGAATAAGGGGTAGTTTATAGGTTAGACAACCTTCTTACTGGATAGAGCACAATTCGGAACCCTCCTGGCGAGAATGAACAAAGGGTAGTTTTGACAGGTTTTCCTCCGTATAGCTCACAACGGAACCCTCCTGGCGAGAATGAACAAGGGGTAGTTTTGACGGGTTTCCCTCCGGATAGCTCACAACGGAACTCTCCTGGCGAGAATAGATGGAGGACAAGGAACAGGAAAAATTCTCAGAAAATTCTCTCTTGCAATGGCTTCAGTTTCTCTTTATATAGACCGGGTCAGCGTACTCGACGGAGGGGATTCTGGCTTCGGCTGCGCAGAGGAATCTCTGCGTCTGCCCGCGATGCCGTAGCTTATCGTCTTTCCAGCGGACTGAAGATGTAGCGCTCCGATTTATAACGTGAATTATGCCAGAGAGAACGCGCGAATTAATATTTAATTACAAAATCGTGTTCGCGCTGGGCGAAACGTTACAAAGCCCACTACTGTTCGTAGCTGTAATGAATCAAATCATCCAAATCAAGAATCAATGTGAACGTAGGGGACTGGAAATTAGAACCGGTACTATTACAATGCCCTATTAATCCAGACGACATAGTGCTGCTAACAGATTCGCCCAGAAAGCTACAACAAGCAGTAAGTAAATAGAGCAGAGTAATCGAGAGATTGGGCATTAATATAAATTCTAAGAAGATCAATGTAATGACTAACAAAGAAAGGAACCCAAGAAAACACACGAATTAATACAATGGAAAAAATCTAGGATGGGTGAACAATTATGAGTACTTAGGAACAATAATAGATAGTACCGGAACGTCAAAGCAAGAGAATCTAAACAGAGTAAATAAAACAAACAAATAATTGCGAAGAGAGAAATAAGCACACAAACAAAATTACGGGTATACAAGAGCATATACGTACCAACCCTAACATACGGAGCAAAGAGCTGGACGATATAGAACAAAATCAGAAGTAAAATAACAGCGGGAGAAATATAATACCTGAGAATACTGGGAGGAATAACAAGAAGAGGCCGCATAAAAAATATAGTCACTAGGGAAGAGATGGGAGTGAATCCAATAATTCACCTAGAGAATCGACAGCTGAAATGGTATGGGCATGTAGTGACGATTAATGCAAATCGAGATCCCAGGCGAATATTAGAACGAAGACCAAAAAGAAAAGGGAGCACAGAAAGATCCCGGGTAACGTGGGAGCAAAGCCTGGAGAGAAAAGTAGGGCAAAGAGGAAAAAACCTAAGAGATTTTAAATGAATGGCTGCTGACCGTAACCTATTCCGGAAATGGATAGAGGACCCAAAGCTCGGAAGGGCATAAAAGAAAGGAAAAAAATAAGAAGCAGCAGCAACCAATAGAAATCGCAAAACGCAGTTCAAGGTAAAGCATACTCCTTCACTGAACCTTGAAGGGTTGGTAGTAGGTACTACGTAAAATAAATTTTATAAGTGAAACAATGTCCGTTATGAGAAAAAAAACATGGAAGAAGAGAATGCAAACATTAATTAATTTTATGCTACGGTTCCATTGAATGCAGTGCAGCACACAAAACATTTTTGATGTTATTTGATACCTAGCATTACGGAGAAAATTGCTGACTCTGTAGGATTTGATTAAAACCTGGTTTAAAGGAATACATTGATAAAGATTTTAATAAAATATCGAAATTTGGTAACTGAAACTATGTTCAAACCTCTTCGGCTTTCGCCATTCTGTGCATAGGTGGTATAATTTTTCCTTTGAACCTGATATTTATATTATGGACATTTCTAAATGTTATCATACGGTATAAATAATGTTTCTTTTCTGTGATGATTTTATAAAAAAAAGCACGCAGTAGAAAGTGTGCGTTTATTGATCATGGGTAATCACCAGTTAAGTTCATATAATTTATGTAAATTGTGTTCAAATTTCCTAATTCCAAAGATTAATCTCATGCAAGAATTTAGAACTCGTGGAATTTTTTGACAGGAGCCATAAATTGGAGAACAAAAAACAAATTGGGGAAGAACTATTATGTTTTTGTAAAGTTATTTAATATTCTTTTGGTGGTCCCTTAGTTTTCTACAGAAGTGCAGTAGAGATAAGTTAGGAACCATACTTGGTTTGCAAAAGGTTAGGAACCGCTGGCCCCCGGGATATATTTGTAAAATAAAACCATTACCTGTTAGAAAATCACACTATTCGCATTTGGTCATTCAAACCATTAGCAGTTTAACCAGCAGAACGACATTGCGTTATTGTTGTTCTGCTAAAATTTAGAGGTCAGTAAGAGTCAGCCCAAGCATTTGCTGATGTTCCCAACTTGTGATACAGCTGGCTTCCAGATGATACTTTTGTTAGCATTAGGACTATTTGTTGAAGAGCTAGTAGCTGTAAGCACCTTTTTATCTCACTGCTAAGACCAAATACGTTAAAATTTTACAGTTTCACCAAAAGGACTACAACCTAACCAGCGAAAGAGCGGAAATACTGGAATATGATAAGAAGTGGGTAGTGCTCAAGTCCAGAAACTTCAAATACAATCGCACTCAAGCCGCAGTTAACTTCACTTTGCGTGTAATCCGCGACATGCCCAGCCCTGAGGTTTGTATTTTTAACCAATTTACTATGAGTTAACGTTGGGTTTTAGGTAGTAGTGCAGGCTTACAAGTTTGCCAGCAATGAATACCGCTTGTTTCCGCTCACTTTTACTAACGACGCCTGCAGTGCTTTCCAAAACGACGATTTTGGCCTGCAAACCCTTACTTATTGTGGAAATTTTACCAGGTGTCCTATAATGAAGGTATCGCTCCCTGTTAGGACCCTGGAAAATGTAAAGACTTTAAATTCTGTTTAGGGCTACTATGAAGCTTGCAATTGGATGCCGGACGAATCCAAATTTCCACCGTATATACCTTCTGGGCGCTATATGTTCGACCTGAAGCTATTCCAAAGCTCCGAACAAGTTGCAGTGGTGGCGTGGTACGCAAAGGTTGAGAAAAAGTTCCAGTATGTCTAAACGTGAACCCTCAGAAAGTAATGCTACCAGTTTTAGTTATCTTAAATTAGTAGCTTGAGTGCCTTTGAAGAGATTTGTAGTAATACGTACTTATTTGATTTTTTCTTTAGTGTGAAGGTTTAAGGACAAATTGTGTGAGTTTTATTGTGTTTTAATATTATTTTATGAATTAAACTATAATTGGAATGTTCTAATTTGTTTTTGTGAAACGATATCTATCTACTAGTGTCGTGGATTCCATCTCCTTAGGACACTCATTAGTAATTGCATGGATTTACTAAAGTCTAATCACCCATTTTCTGTGATGTCAGAAATAACAAATTATACCGCTAGAAACGTTTGTCTGAAATTGACATATATGACATTCGCATTAATTAGGTAAGTTTCATATAATTCGTATTTTTATCGCAGTTTAATACATCACTTTAACAAAGGAATATGCGACGCTGTTGCAAGGTAACATAAGTTCATTGAAAGTGACGTTTACTTAGCCGGGAAAACCCTTTTCCGGCTAGCTGGAAAGTAAAATAAACAATAACGTACCTATTATTAACCGGTTGCCAGTAAAAGATTTTCTAAGATAAAGGCTGAACCATTTCATCGAAATATCGGACAATTGCTGTAACGTCTCGGTTATTTAGCCTTCACTGTGTACCTTTAGTAATTGCCAAACCGTTATAGTTGTGTATCTGTCCTTTACATTTCATTTAACGCTATTTGCTTGTAGTTTACTGTTCATATTGTTTGTCAAAATTATTGTCAATTTACCGAATTTATGCCAATAATTTTAAGACGTTGCCCAATTTACGAAACTGCCTTATATACATTTTATATTTACATGTGCTTTTTTCTGCGTTTTCAAATACTTTGGTCAATACATGTCATGTTAATTTAATTGTGGTTTCCTTTGTTATCGTGCATACGATTTGTGTGTTTATAATTTAAAATTGTGAGAGGAGTTTGGCCAGTTGTTCAAGTGGATTTTATAAAGGTAGGTCCGATAATGCTAAGCTCGCTGTTCAGATTACTGCCAAGTTTAAAGTTTAAAAGGTGGATTTATAAGCTTCCCTGTTCCTCAGTAGCTTTACCTGTGCATTCTCTTTTATCATGATGGAATTGTGGTGGCGCTTAATCAATTTAGATCTGTTTACCGTTTAGTAGGCCGTTGCCCTTGTGTTATCTCGTGTTGGACCACCCCGCGCTCCACTGAGCCTAGTCGGCACCTCTTGTTATGGGCTGGACAGCAGTCCTATGTGAGTTACATTCTTGATTTTGTGAAATATCGCATGCGCTAGTCGTCTAGCTTTCTCGTGGCTTTTCGTAAATGCCGTTATGAGCTGGAGCGTTGTAGTAAATGTCGTTGTAGCCTGTAACAATGTCTGCTACTCTTTGGGAGACCCTGCACTGTTTCCTCAGAGACAAATCACTGTTATCGAATTCTCCTAGAGGCTGCAATGGTGTCATAAACCAGATATTCTTAGAAGAAAATGGTTGGAAGGCTTTTGGGGCCAGTCGATGGATACATAGGTGAGTGGACGGCTATTAGCTGTGTTTTCCGTCTCCATTATCAGAGTCTGTAGCATTTTCTCCTTTGGAAATTGTTCATTAATTGTGCTCTTGAGAGCAATTTTTACTGAATTAACCTTTTCCAGCCTCCTCCAATTTGCGGTACTGAATGCCGGCCGCTTTTTCCTAGGTTTAATTCATCCATAATTTTTGACTGATCAAGCTATTGTAGGGACTTCTTTAGTTCCGTTTGTCTGCGTCAAGTTTCTTTAAATGATAGCATGTTCGAATGGAATGCTTCCTTTTGTTACAGAAAAACAAATTCTGTCTTACTTGCACTTTGCAAAGTGATGCCCATAAGCCAAGATTGGGTTGTTTGGAGGGCTTGTCAGGTTTCTTACACTTCTTGTCATGGTCTTTTTTTTTTTGTCTGGTACAATTTTTCGAAGATAGACCTTGTTTCAACATGCTCTTGCGATGTCGCTGAGCCAAGTGGGGAAATTCTCAAAAGGATTTTTCTCGTTCGGAAGACGCATCGTTACTTTTCCCCATCCAGTCTAAGAGATGGTAAAGGTTTGTTCAGGAATTTTTTTTATCAGCACGGTATTTATCAGGTGTCCTTACATTTTTAATGCGACTAAAGTATTTCTCATATATCTCACCAAATTGGAAAAGTCGATCAACTCATCCAGTTTTCCATCTTTGATTGCAGGGGCTTTCTTGACTTTATCAAGCAGCAAGTCCACGATGTAGTCAGGTTTTTGAAAGCTTTCCTCAAGGATCTTCATCACTTAGGGAACATTGCCTCAACTGCCTTTTTGGCTTTTCCAGAGAGCCTCCGCCGAAACCGGAAGAGATATTCCGTTTCAGTGAACTTGCAGAGAGAAGTTTTTACCTCAAATTTAGTTTTAACACTAAACCAGGCCCCGTGGAAGTTCTCGAGCAGTTGATTATCAAGCCACGAATCTTTCCATATCGTTGTTGTCGTGGCTTTGGGAAACCGATCCGGAGTTGTGCTGGGTTGTCTGCAAAGCAGAGGTAAATGCTTTGGCGAGGCCACTCCTTATTTGCTCAATTGGGCCAGAGTCCGACTCCTTAGTGGTTTCTGGTTCGCGGTCAATTTTCAGGGTTGATATGAGCGAAGGGCTAGACTTCCTCAACCACTCATTTACGTTGGGCTTCTTAGGGGACGCTGTGAAGAAACTCCATAGTTCTTCCTTTCGCTTCGACGAAGGTTTTTGTCAGACCTTTTACTGCCACTGTCGACTGTCCATGCGCTGGTTTAAATTTGGGCTGGTAAGAACCATGTAAGTCACATTGTCGTAAAGGTGAACGAACCGTCTTCGATAGTTATAAATGTACACCAAATAATCAAGGGTCCCGAGTGGTGTAGCTTGAACAAGCGTCCACGTTCGATCAGCAGAGTTAAGCAACGCTGTCTCTGGTCAGAACTTGGATGGGAGTTTATGACAGTCGTTAGTGGGGTTGGAAGTCCTCATAACTGCACAGCGACTCCTGTAATTGGCCTAACGGCTGTTGGCTAAGTGCAAATTAAATAAATAAATAAATAAATAATAGTTATTTGTGGTACAACTTTTCTCACGTCAATTATTTGTAACAACACACGCGTGAGTGGCACAATTTCTTGCAGAATATGCCACCCCGCCTACGCCTAGCTTTAATAGGTGGCACAATTCAACTATTAATACCGCTCCACCTCCAACTGAGGTGGTTTTACCGTTTCCTATGATGAGAAAAGCATCTGGAAACGGGGCGATGAAGGCTTCAGCTACGGCAGTTCCTTGAACTGAAGTCCCATAGCGAATTACAACGTTCAAAGTAAGCAACCCTCCCAGTAAAAAGAAGTCCATAAGGCATCTCCAGACGGTATCAGAGAACTACACACCCACAGTACCCCGGGGAGTCCACCCGCTGATACACATGAACATCCGCCAAAATTGCTGAGGTGCGCCATGCTGATTCACAGGAAAGAAGCCCTATACACTATCAAGTTATGGCCCGGAGCACGGACACGACCTCAGAAATCAGGAAAATCGTTTCCAGGTCTTGAAATCACCATTAAAATACACACACAACACACTGGTCCCTAGCGCTTTTTGTTTTATTTTTAATCGTTCTAATTCCAAAAGTTGGCGCAACGCACGCAGCGCGTTTCGAAAGTTAATTGTCGAAGACGGTATGTTGATGGCCTAACCCGCAGGTGCACAACTTGCATCCAGCGACTCTAAGACAATTGGCTTTTATTGTTTTATGTAGATACATTGTATAATTGATTTCATTTAAGAAATTCTGACATGTAACATACAGACCAATATAAATATTATACTTAGACTGTTCTATTTTACTCGAAAATGGTAGGAACTTTAGACCAATCTGAACTACCCAGAAGGGCAATTAATTGCGAAAAGTAATTTATTAAAATTATTCAGACCAGAGCACAATATAACATTTTCCAAATAATACAACCTGGTTTAATATAAGATAAACTCACATAAGTAGTACAAGATAAGCAAATGAAGTTCTCAAAGCAATGGTAAAGTACTTTAAACCCCTTCTCTACAGGATACATAAATATGTGGTAAATATATTTGCTGATAATGCTTCGTCATGCCAAAATATTGGTACATAACTTCCTCTTTTAGCATATTTCACATTCATTCCTGGATATTCCCCTTCTCACAAACTCTGCATGCACTTCCTTCTTTATGTATCGGCCTTAGCTATTTCAAATTTTTTAGTCACCTCTTGTATCCTTTAGTTGTGCTCGTTCTATCCATTTCGTCTTAATTTTTTAACTAATTTAATATTTACTTTAACGAATGATTCCGCGCATAATAAGCAGCAGTTCAGTTTTGCAGCAAATTTCATTGCTGATGAGTTACGACAAGCGGTATGTAAAAATGATTAACCTTAAAATATCTAGAGATTTGGGAGTACCACACGAAGCAATACGACGCAAATTCCATATCCGATGGGTGGCCATGTAGACACATTTTTCAAGTTAAAACAAGAATTTTTAAGGTGGTGAAATAGCTGTACAGAAAGTGGAGAGAGTCCAGCTAACTAAGTATTGGTAGTCAACTGGAATAGATATACTGAGAGTATAAAGCCTTGAAAAGCAGTTATGTTTATAAATACTTAAAAAACAAACGTTCGTGGCTTGTATTGATTAATGTATTTATATTTAAGAATGACTGGTGTCTATACTGCTAGATTTTCTAAGCATGTTCGAAGATAACTTGGGTGCAATGATAGTTGTGTGAAATTATTATTATATTTGGATGAAAGCTGAGGACATGAGTCCTTTGGTAACCTAAAAGATACAAAAAATTACAAAATGTCCACATCCAATTTATTTGCTCAAAAGATTGACTAGTCCTAAAAGTAGAAATTAAATACAAGTATAATATTAAATAAATCATAATTTCAAACACAATATTATTTAATAAAATAGAAAAATTCAATAAAAGTTTAATAACTGCATTTTTACATTGTTAATATGCTTTAGAGATAAAGTAATGTAGAAAGGTAATGATTCTGCAATACAAAAAATGCAGTTTCATTGTGTGTTTAAAATTGAGCTTTCGCTTATTTAATTTTGTATTTAAAGACATATAAGATTGAATACGCTATTATTGTAATTGTTTTGAAAAAATATTTAATTTGCATGCATTTAAATATAATTATCAATAGAATCAAATACTATATAGTCCAGGGAAATTAGACAAAATAAAAGCAAAATTTCGGAAAAATTCCCGGAAAGCTGGATTTTGGCATGAGCCTTTATATTGTGGTTCTAAACAAAATGTCAAAAGTCCTCATCGATCCGAGTGCCGCTAAAAAATTTACGCGGGGTCAAAGGTCACCAAAAACGGTGTTTCGCGAATATCGCGTTAACGGTCAGTTTTACAGAAAAAATATTAATTATCAAATTTGTAGCTTATATAATTTCTTATAAAAAAGATATGATAACTTTTATTCGTAAAGGTAATCGTTTTGGAGATAATTCGATTTACAGAGTTGAAACCTTTATGTTTTTCATGAAACGTGCACTCTTTTCCACACCACCTTCGAGGTAGAGTACAAGGTGCGTGTTTTTTCCTGTGGTGTTTCCAGTAGACCTAATACACGTTTATTTTTGTTTGAAAAATGTTTATTTAAAAAAATATATTCTGAACTTGTTCATTAATCAATTTTGGATTCAAAACAGGAGTTACCTACTAATCTCAATAATTAATATTCATCTTCAGGCTCTATTTCAATCTGTATGCTTTCTTCTTCATTATCTTCTTGTTCTTCTTCGGCTGTCTTCTGTATTTCCAGAGATTCAGTCAGGAAGCGCGATGGCTCTATATCTTCAGTGGAGTTGCAATAATTATCGCCGTCATTTATATCGGGTCTTACATTTAAGCAAGACTGACCTTGGCAACTACCACAAACTAGTGAACAATATAAACCAACTTTTCTGCAGCCGCAGTTTAATCTACAGCCCTTGATGCAATTTCAAAAATAGTATTCAGCAGAATGTGTGGAGCAGTTGGAAGCAGAGTTTGAATTGACTCCAAAATGTTATCCCTCCATCCACAGTCTTCAGGAGTAAGCTCGTTACCTAGCTATATTTGAACCTGTAATAGACCCGATATAACTGTTGCCGAGCAGCACTAGATGTTGGCAGAAGAATAGATAATTGAACAGGATTTTTGAGCTGTGTAGATTTTACAAAAGTTGAATATCTGTGAGGAGCAATAGATACTTCATTTACTGGGGCCTTATACATAGCCAGGAAAAAACGAATTCCATTATTGAAAATCACGTCTGGATAACATTCTGTCTTGGTAAACAGAGTTCTTAAAGGAAAGCGTCGAAACTTGATAAATTTTACGGCGAATATTTTCTTTTTTCTTTTCTTCTTCCACACTCGCTTCATCACTGCAAAAAATACAAAGATTCGTAGATGTACTGGCTTCTTCTCTCTGTCTTTTTGATGCCAATATGCTAGACTTTTGAGTATATTCTTTATGGCACTGTACATGAATTGTCACAGAATTAATACTTCGCAAATATTCAACTTTGCCGTCCTTTCTTTCAACACTCGACCTCCCAAAGTTTCAAGTTCACGTTCCACAACAACAGTTTTACCTTCCAACAGAGATTTGCTGCAAATGAAACAAACTTCCGACAGTTTTAGAGATATTATTAAATTTCTGCCATAAAAATTAATGCAAATATTAAGTAAGCACGTCCGTTCACAAGGAAATATCACTCAATACTAACGTAAAGAAATTTATGCTCCGACAAGAGCAGCAAGCAGATGTCTCTTGAGGTTTTATGACAAGCAAGGGGAACTTTTCAGAGCACACTGCTTCTCCATCTAGACTATAGTGTACTATATATGTGTTTGTTTCTATTGTTGTATCAACTCCAATGAGATATACATGCCGTTGAGGAGTGCATCTATTCGTTACAACTCTGCAAATCGAATTATCTCCAACACAGTTTTTCTTACGAATAAAAATCATTATATCTTTTTTGTAAGAAATTTCGTAAGCTACAAATTTGATAATTAATATTTTTTCTGTAAAAGCGACCGTTAACGAGATATTCACGAAAAACCGTTTTCAGTGACCTTTGACCCCGCGTAAAATTTTTAGCGGCACTCTGATCGATGAGGACTTTTGACATTTTGTTTAGAACCACAATATCAAGGCTCATACCAAAATCCAGCTTTCCGGGAATTTTTCCGAAGTGCAATGTCTAATTTCCCTGGACTAATACTTCATTCAGATTCAAGATAGAGCAAATTCTGCAAAACAAGTTACAAATATCAACAGTAAGTTGATTACTAATGTGATTGAGTGTCAAAATAAATGTCATGTTTTTAATATGAATTTTAGCTTAAGGAAACCATTTGCAACATTTTTTAGTGGGTAAATTTATTCTCAGATCACATTCAGCAGATTTCATTTAGGTAGACATCGCACAATTTGCCAATTTCAAGCTTTGCAAATTTGACAAAAACTATAACCTATATTATGAGTGTCAAAATCAGTTCGTGTCAAAACTGACGCAAAACCTAACCTGCTAACCTCGAATTTGATTTTGACACTCATCAAGACGGCAACAAAGCCATATCTCTCTGATCTAAATTTTAATAAAATCAAATTAGTAATCAACTGACCGCTGACATTTGTAACTTGGGTTGCAGATTTTGGTCTATCTTGAATTTGAATGAACTATAGTTGAGTAATAATGAATAAGAATTAGTGGTACAACAATAATTTAAAATTATAATAGTGTCCAATATCATTAGTCATCAATTAAATTATCATCTGTGATTCATGAGGAATTGGGTTTAATAATAATTATTCAGCTAATGGTATACAACAATTAAAAGTTCATTAGAAATAAATCACTAATTATAAGTTTGGCATTGTCGTGCATTGATGGTTAATTACAGCAGGCATTTTCGTAGTTGAAGGTTAACTACAACATTAAAAAGTAATTATAAAGCAATAATTGGTGAGTGGTTACTGTCTGCTCCTTTAAAGTAGAAAAAATATGTCTACCTAGTCGTCACCGGTACTACATTAATAAAAAAAAGTAGTCGGGCAAATGAAAAGAGGTAAGATAGAAGGGGGGTGTGGTAAGTCTTGCAAACCGCTGGTGTAAAGGATATACATGATAAAGTCCTTCAGCTGTTACACTAATCGTATTTGGGCCATCACAACATCAGCCTAAGTAGCAGAACGATGTTATATTTATTTTCTCGTAAAATATTAGTGAGAGATATCCTTCTTAATTGCTGCTTCTTCCAACTTGTAACACATTTAGAATAGTTTTGAAAAAAGGCTTGTAGAAGATACTTTTACTAGAATTAGGACTGAGTAGTAGCTGTAAGCATCCTTACGCATGTCTAAGATGAAATAACTCAAATAGTGATAGTTTCATCTAAACAACTACAACCTAACCAGCGAAAGAATAAAAATACTGAAATATAACGAGGAAGTGGTTCCGTTATGTTTGAATCATCACAAAGTAACTGCTATTAGCTTTCGCTGGCTTAAATTAATTTGAATCTTTATGGTTTTAATAATTAGTTTTTTATTTGTGCTTTAAGGTAAAAGTTTAAGGGGAAATAAGTTTTATTATGTTAAGGTTATTTTAAGTATAAAATTATAATTGCAATGTGTTAATTTGGTGTTCGTAAAAGCGATGTCTGTGTATTAGTATAGGAGGATGCATCTCGTTGGTATACTTATTTGTTTATTTAATTATATATTTCGCACTCAGCCAACAGCCGTTAGGCCAATTATAGGCGTCGCTGTGCATTTATGGGGACTTCCAACCCCACTAACGACTGTCATGATGTTGTTATGACGGCCGGGACCAACTATTTCCGTGACAGCCGTATCACGAGGTGCCGAGTGATACAGCCGTGGAACTCCCATCCAAGTTCTGACCAGAAAGAGAGTTGCTTAACTCTACTGATCGAATGTGAACGCTTGTTAAGCTACACCACCCGGGACCTTATTAAAAATTGTATGTGCTTACTGCTTGATTCAAGACCACGGTAAAATAAGAAACGCTGTTTTGTTTTTTTTTGCAATAACCTTAATAGGGTACAGGT
This sequence comes from Agriotes lineatus, assembly GCA_940337035.1. Classification (NCBI taxonomy): domain Eukaryota; kingdom Metazoa; phylum Arthropoda; class Insecta; order Coleoptera; family Elateridae; genus Agriotes; species Agriotes lineatus. The sequence continues at coordinate 85,672,145 of OW679203.1, forward strand.
TTTCTAAGATACAGACTGAAAAATTTGATAACGCTGAAGGTGCGCTCTTTAATGAAACTCTTGGTTCGGATGGAATAATGCTAAGTAATTTTGCAGTTGCAGACCAACTTTGTTTATATGAGTAAGGTTGGTTATGTAGATGCAAGTCATAATTGGGCACTTTAGCTAAGGTGAGTTTCAATAACGAACTCTGAAAGTAAAGAGGAAGAACAGAAAAGTAACGCAGGTGAAAATTATATGGTAGTTAATACAAGTTTTATAGTTTGGGTACAACTCAATACACTGTATAACTATTCCTCATGATACATAAAAAATGGGGCAAATTTAACTATGCATTTCGACAAATGACAACTTCTCACTTGCAAGTTATTTTATTACTACACTACTGGTACTTCTTCAGTACACTGCCGAAAAGTGTATCCTTCAAACTATATTTCAAATTGCCCTATGTTTTCCCAGTAATGACTCAATTTTGTGACGATTAGTACTTACCTAATGTCCAATTTCTAGAATCATAATAAAGTCTAACGTAAAACACTTCCATTAATTGTCAAAAAGCAGATAAAGAGCACAGAGTACAGCTTGGAGCACTTACGGCCTTTCGAAGTTTGAGGTAACTTTGACCTCGTCGTGAATAACAAGCACCTCTAGCCCAGCTTATCATTTGGAAGTTCCGTTCCCGTCTAACTGTGGTGCCGTGCAATTTGATTTTGACTCCTGTTGGGATACTTAAAGGAACTCAGAATCGCTAAGTATCGCTCCAACGACGTAGCCCTAGGAGGACTTTTCGTTACCAACTTGTAGATAAACGCCAATTGCTCGTAATCAATCTATGAGTTGTAGCTGTCCATGCTGATTTTGTATTCGTGCAGAATAAAAAGCCCCAGTCCATCTACTCACTGATCGTGTTCCACTTTGCTGAAGGAATATGGATGGCTGCTACCGTCTTCTTCGTAGAGAAATATGCACTCTTCAGCACGTTGCCGATGAAATTGTATCGGATGTCTGTGTTGAGACTTTGCTTTATGGCAACTTAAAGTTCTATCCGTTGCATATTTGTTGAGAAACAAGTATCTTACAACCAAGTACTTTTCCATTGATATAATTTTCTTTGAAATTTTTGATTTCGTACAATATAGCTTTTTCCCTCAGACAAAGAAAATTCTTTGTCTGAGCTCTTTCCCATTTCTCCTTATCTGCACCAGTGATTGCTTGCGAAAAGGAGACTTCAGTAACTGCTCTGTGGCAAATTCAGCATCGTGCGACTTCTGATTGTCATTTACTGTCTGGCAGATTTTTGACATGTCGACCATGGAAAGAAGATTTTCAGTATTTACTGTGTTGTGTTACTTCTTGCGTCTGCCCAATCGTCTGGTGACACATTTATTTTATTTTCTTTTTTAGAATTAAACGTCGAGTCCATATTGACGTCTTCATCTTGAAAGGTTACACAACAATGGTACTTTCCATTTGAATCAACTCTTGCTGTATGAACATTTTGATAAATGTAGCAAGGGGTGGCTATATCACATGGCGGTTGTAAACAATTCCATCTCAGGTATATTAAAAGGGGTATCGAATCATTGGATGATAGAACAACCACAAATACATATAATTACCAAATATGGGTTTATATTGAAATTGACAGTTTTCTTAGAGCAGTTTTGTGGTTTTATGTTATTGATATTGCCCACAAGTATAATCCAGCATTATTCTGCAAATTTTCTAGTTGAGTTTTCCAATTTGTGCTATTACGGTCGTCCAGAATATTCGTTCTGCCCCTTTTTTAAATGTTATAGCATCGTCGAACGGGTTGTGCTTGGTGTTCAGTTATTGATTTTTTTGGGAATCATCTATAAATAATAAGTATTGTGCAATTTAGCTCATTGGCAGCTGCATGTGTGCTATAACTAAATTGAACGATGATATACAAAATGTTCGACTTGGTTGAAATTAAATACAACGAAAACGAAAGCAATGATAATCAGTAGTGGACCACCAGTGTATAATATAGTAGCAAATATAAGGGTTGATAATATAGATATAGAATTTTGAAAAAAATTTTTGGCTTAGCCTAATTGTTTCGCCATTTATCCAATTATTTCAGGCTTAACCTGTATATTTTTAGTTGAATTATAAATCCTTTTGCATTTCAAATTCTTCTATTTTCCAAAGCAGCGTATTTTACACCTGGATCAAGTTCCTATCGTTTGCACGATGTCCTCTCGACCTGCGCTATCTCTTATCAGAGTGCGAGTCTCCCTTTAGAAACGAAATTTTCGTCCGAAGCACTTATTCTTCTCGCCTCAGGCGGCGCATTTCGCGCGGCCGAGGTTTGATTTTGTTCAAGTCAAATTACGTGCGCTCAACCAATTTCAATGAGCAGTGTGTTTCTAAGGGCTGATTATGATCAGGTACGATTGCGCTTTTCTGTCTTATTATCTCCATAGTAATTATATTTTCCTTAGCTCTTAATTACCAGTTTCATACACGAGTTTTTCTCGGAGGCCAAGCCTTATCGCACTTTCAACACCTGCTGGCGCTCTGCTTAGTTGCTGCCGTTCGAGGGTGCTTTTGCTGTATTCCATTATGGTAGCAGATCACGACCAACTTATTTTAAACAACAGGGAGTAGCAACCCCCAGCCGGCGTTTGCCTGTTAGCCGTTTTTGCACGTTGGTGAAGCGAGGTTAGTTTGTGCTATTCCGAGATATATCGTATCTTCAATACTTGCATTTTACATTTATACATTTTAAAACCGTAAATATTTAAAATTTAAATGCATACGTTCCGCAATTATTAACATGTAATGTAACATTCAATTTCATACATACTCTTATTTTAATATTTAAATTTTTATGTTTATATCTAATTATGCTATATTTAAAGTTGCTATTTGATGTGTATTTCGACCCTCTGTAAAAGGTACAGTCACGCTTTTTTATTTCAATAGCCTAAACAGAAGGTATTATTAAATGATTGAGGTATGCATATTTCATGAATAATTTGAATTTAGAGTTATTAAAATAATCCGAAAGGGGCTTTTAATTTTATGCGTGTCGCAACCTTCAGCTCACGTACACTATGTTGTTATAAAATTGTTTGCATTTTAATTATTCTGATAATTTATTACTGACACTACAAGTCTTTTTTATTGCTTATTAATTAAACGCTAGTCACTTGTAGTTTATTTTTCTTATTATTTGAAATCTTTTGATTTCTGGCGCCCATTTCCATTTCCTTTCCTTTTTTGAAGACATTCCAGGGTGCATAGCTGATGATTTGAACCTACGATCTAAGGCCGCCGATAATTGAGTTAGCTAGGGCCATTGCGGTGAGTACAGAGTTTTTTAGAGCTGCCGTGGTGTATAAACGGTAGGGGGGTTGATCTGCGATTTTTTTTTACTACCATCAATTATTTTAATTAGTCAATCGCAGGTCGGCTTCTTTATTGTTTCAATTTGTTACTAATATTAAATATCTATTGACTATATTGTAACTAAAGCTGCGAAAAAGATAAGCTTCGTTGGTCGAATAAGTGCCAAATTGAAAATTTGACTTACAAAGACCGAAAAAATTACAAAACGCATGTATGCGTATTGTCTCATCTTGTAATAAACAAACATCTGTTTCTTTAATGTTGGAAACCCTACAGTGGCTTAGCATTAAGCAAAGAATTTATGCTGAACGAAACTAAACAAGCTGCTAAGTTTTATTCTTTTTTCAAGTAACAAATCTATGTGTTAATGACAATATCGGTTTTTGAAAATATCTTAAGGCTGAATAAATTAACATCTATCTATCATTTCCTTTTAAGTTTGATTATTTCCATATTTTAGATAGCAGTTTCCTTTCATTTACTAAATTATATCCGAAAATAGAAGTAAATCTATACATTTTTAGAGAACATAGAACTATAGTAAGTACTCCTGCAGTAAAATAAAGCGGAGTTTCAAATACGATCAATAGTAGAAAGCAAATTATATTACCGGAAACAATAACAGATGTATAAATTGTAATGTGTTAGTACAGATTTCTATTAATACTTAATTACTTACCAAAATACTTGCATTTATTAAATATCGATTCGTTATGCTAGCGGAAGCAGTAGAATTACCTGTAACAAAAAATACGTTTGAGATTCAAGATATTCTGTCAGTGCAGGTAAATAAAAGCACTGACGTGGGGTTAGCAATTACGAAAAACGGGAAAGGGATTTGGAATTTTTAACAGTAACGAACAATATTTTTTTGCATCACCAAACTGTTTAGGTAGAAAGTATTGCTACTTTAATGTTTCCCACATTTACTAATATCTAATTTAATAAACAACAGGACATGTATCGTATGTTCTGGACACTAGCTTCTATGGTTGATAAACGTTAACGAGGCGTTTAGCTTGCTAATGTTTTAATACAGCGCGAGGGTACCGGCTGTGACATAATTTCCGTTACGAATTATTAGAATATTTCTAGCCAGTAGGATAATTAGAGCCATGGTGTGCAATAAATATTTTATATAGTTATTAAAATTACGTTAATTTGTCCTAGTTAATTACTAATATTTATAAGAATCTTGTTTTGTGCTAATTTTTTTCAAGTATGTAGAATTAAATGTCTGGGAGTAAACCTAGTGATATTCAATATCAATATTTAAGTCCATGATTTGTACAAAATGGTTAAATAACAGTAGGAGAAAATTCCCTCTTGCTTGTGCATTTTATATGCATTTTCAGCATTTTACAATGCAGGACACAAGAAAGTTTCCTTTCAATGTTTCGTTTTGAAAAGTAATTAATTTTTACACTCAGTTGTGCTGCTGCAGTTTTCTCCTTCTTCTTACGGTCAAATTTGGTAATCACCTTCTCACAACTTTATTTCAGCCTAGAGTTTAGCTTTAAAAACTCCTGTAAACTTGAAAAAATTCATAACATTTGTTCCAACCCAGTCAGATTTATACTGAAGGTTTGTAAAAAGTATTATCCGCAAATCCTTATTTTTCTTTAGCAGAGATTCGCGAAGCCATTGCGATTTACACACGCCCTAATACTCTCAATCGAGACGAAGGCTTTCCCCTTCCTTGCATGTGGAAAGTTCTAATTTCCAATCCAGCCTACCGTCACTTAACCGCGACGACACTTGTCTATAAATTCTCGCCTTTCTCCTTCCCATCGTTAGAAGATTTTCGCCTCTGGCATGGTTTACACGTTGTGTTACGGTGCTCTTTTGCTTTTCCTTCTGATGACGCCTCTTATAAAAGTGGGGGAAACGTTGAGTTCTTCGACCTCAATGATGACACGGTCCAATCCCGGAAGTCGTTTGTTACCATTTGTTCCAAGCTTGTCAGAATTATACTGAAGGTTTGTAAAGAGTATTGTGTTTTTTAAATGTTGAAATCTCTGTGACAGTAAGTAAAAAACTCTAAATATCTACTGCAAGCAATCTGAAAATTTTCTGAAAGCTTGCTGATAATTTGCTGTAAACTTGTTTAAAATTGACTGCAACTGTTCTAAAAATTGTCCCTAAGTTATACAATATCTGCGGCAAATATATTGAAATTTACAGAAAAATCGCTGAAATTATTGCTAACTGTAAAATATTACTAAAATTATTCTACAATCATGTTGAAAATAGCACAAGATGAATTACAGAATTAAGCAATATTTCTATACCGTATGCTCGATCTTTTCAGATCATGTTAAGGGGACAGTCTACTTAGTAAAAGTCACAATGAATCGATTTTAAGGTCGTGGTCAGTACAAAACCATCGTTGAGTGTTCTATCTAAAATCTTGATGTTGTAATTATTATTCTACGATTATTTAAATATGAATTCATTAGCAAATATTTTATGTGTGAGTAAAAAAAACTGATGGGAATTATAAGTGCCTTAGGCACTTCATTAAACCTAAAAAAATAAACGCGTTCAAAGCTTTTCTATTTGCACTTTAGTTTTAGCAGACATTTGCTTCGGCATTTGAGTAGCTAACGATTTGTTTACATTTCTTTAATTTAACCATGATTAATAAATTAATGTTGCTCAGAAAACAAGATTTTGTAAATTTAAAAAACATTATAAATATATGTTTGTTGCGATCAGAAATCCGTCTGCATAAAAACGATAAACAGCTGGGGCTTGCGTTTTCAGTCACATATGGGATATAGTAGGCTTTGAATCAAAAACCCATTGGGCATCAATAATTCCCGAAAGGTGTAGTTTGGAGATAGGAGTTAGCTTCTTTGACCGCCGAGATACTTTCTTACAGAGTTCGGCCTCCCAATTTAAGCTTAAAAAGCCGCTTCGTGTGACCATCACATGTGAGGACCCCATCCGTCGAAGCCGCCGCAGCAGACGAGTATTTCGAAAGGTGCAGTTTACGGTTGAAAAAAAAAATTCCATAGGCCCCCTGAAACCTGAGGTGAGTCGCATTCGCTGTTAGTTTTACTTGTACTAAAGCCCAATTTAATATATTTCAGACTTTTTTGCTGTTAGCTGATTACACTGCTGAAAAATTGTTGGCAACTGACAATTCACTATTAACTTGCTGAAATCTAATTGATAACTAAGAAAAAAGTGGTTAAAAGATTTCTTAAAACTTTTTGTACAGTTCTGGAGAGCTTGCAATTATCTAAAGATTTATTGCACTTTTACTAAGATATTTTCTGGAAATTTCTGATACTTTTTCGGTACTGATATTTACAAAAATACGGCCATCAGTAATTAGCAGTTTTCGGTGCTTCAACATTTAGTTATACTAAGAGATTTCGGCCAATTGGTTATAGAAGTTTTACATTCAAAAGTGTTATGTAGTCGTAGCTGCAGGGTTGGAAAAACAACGTTGCTGATTTGCTAAATAATAGTTACCCATTCACAGTCAAACGGAATATTCCTTAAGTTGTTCCGGGTGTTTACAAAAATATACGCAATCGAAACGGCGACAGAGATAACTGCTTTGTCATTATCTTTCTGTTCTATAAATATTTAAAATAAAGCAATCCCGTAATTTAAATATAATAATGGTTATTCAGTATGGACGTCATCAAATGACCCAAGCTTTTATTATTATAACTCTTGTGTTTCTCAGCAAGCATACATGTATATTTCTGAATCGTAGCCATCTTATACGTGACCATCATCCAAATATGTGGAGCTATTTTGTTGGCTCTTCTAAGCTATGGAGCAGCAGATGTAAAGAGATGTTTTTACAAAGAAATCCAAATTACTTCTAAAATCTATCAGCAAAGCGATTATAACCTAAGTAGGGAAACAATGGATCTGAAAGAACATAACAAAGGTTGGATTTCCGCAGAAAATTTCAAGTACAACTCCAAGCACGCCGCAGCTAATATCAGTTTTGTAACAACACGCCTCGTAGAAAAACCCGAGGTTTGCAGTTTGTAGTCGCTTTTCTTCTGGAAATAACTTTAATTTTACAGATAACCGTGCAAGCTTACAGGTTTGCCAGTAATGAGTATTGCTTGTTTCCTCTAACTTTCAAATCAGACGTCTGCGAGATTCTGAAGAAGAACGACTTTCGTAAGCAGAACATATCCAGTTAACTAAATAGCTATTTAAGTAACAAGGAATGTAAGGACCTATTAACATTTGAGGTAGGCAAGTACAAGCCAAGACGAAGTCGCCCATACCCAGAGTCACTTAAGAATATTGCATCTTCTCCTTCTTGTTCTTTGAGTTATCCCTAATCCTGGATACTGAGAGATTATTTTCAGAAACATTATGAGATTTGCAACTGGGTGCCAGACGAATCCAAATTTCCCCCACACATACCTTCCGGACGCAGACTGGTACATTAAAATAGAGAAAAAGTTTCATTATGTCTAACAGTTATTGCTGCGTTTTACACCATGATTTGTATTGTTGCAATAAATGTTTTATATTGTATTAATTGTTCTGCATTAGTAGTTTTAAATACTATGTGGCTGCAGCTAAGAATAAAATAAACACCTAATTCATTGTAGGTTCTATAGGTTTTCTTGCTTCATCGCACTCTATTGCATGGAAAAATAATTATTAACAGGTTATGAGTTTGTGAACGCAAGTTAAATAACATATCCCTGTTATTATACATACAGCATATCTCCTCAGTTGTTGCGGATGTTTGTAAAAATATAATAACCTTGGCAGTTTTCACTCGAAAGGGGAACAAAGGACCACCCTTTGTAATTGCCGCTTTGTTCTATAAACAATTCGGATTACCAAAAAAACAGCTGCCTAATTTAAAACTAATTATTTGTGTTGAGTAACAATGTTATCTGATCCCACTCTACATAATATAGTTATTGTAACTATTCCACCACACAGCAAGCATATTTGTGGAGTTATTCTATTGGCAATAATGGCTCTTCTATTCCATGAGATAACCTGTAAATGCATGTCTTTGAAAAGAATCCCAAATATTACTTTCTTAATATCAGTTTCAGCAAAACGATTACAACCTAACTAACGAAAGAATGGATCGGAAGGGATGGAACAAGGGCTGGATTTCCACAGACATAAAAAATTTCAAGTACAACCGCACTCATAACGCAGTTAACATCACCTTTTCACAACACGCCCGATAGAAACACCAGAGGTTTACCAATCGTAGCGCCTTTTCCTCTGAAAATAACTTCCATTTTACAGACAACCGTGCAAGCGCACAGATTCGCCAGTAACGAGTATCGCTTGTTTCCTCTCTCTTTCAAGTCAGACGTCTGCGGGGTTTTCAAGAAGAACGACTTTGGTGTGCAGAACATGTTGAACTGCGGGTCCTTCAAAGGGTGTCCCATACTCAAGTTATGTTAGGAAAATCATCTTTTTGTTTTCTCCAATTTTCTTCTTCTGCTGCATGGCGTTTAATATAATTAAGTTATTTCGGGCATAAAAAAACCTTTCCAGCGACATCCCCATAGTATAAATCACTTTAAATGTTCCATTTCTTTCTCTTTATTCTTCCAGTTGCTGATATTTCTGAATGCCGAATGGCATGGCTCGGTCATTACGCACAATCCGACAAAGGTATACTATCATCTTCCTCTCATATTTCAAATTGACTTATATTTCTAGTCAAAAGGTAACCATAGATAACATTAATTTTGATTATTGATATTAGGGATCTATTTCTTGAGACGTCCACGTACTCATTGTCAGTTAAGGGTTTTATACCTTATCCAGTGTCCCGATGTTTAATGTCAATTAACATCTTTCATGTCGTTCTTGTTATTCTTTCAGTTGCTTCTAAGTATTGTTAGTAATTAGCATAGTTCAGTTATTTCAAGTATCGAAGAAAGACACTTACTTTCAAATACGTCCCCGTACGCACGATCAGTTAAAAGCCTTGCATACTCATCTTATCATTTTTAAGTAAAATTGGGTTTCTATGTAGTAAATAACGTGGTTGAGTCGTTTTGGGTATTGAAAAGAGAACTCATTTGTAGAGACTTTTCTGAAGTTAAAAATCTTTAATTTTCTTCGTATTCTTTTTTGAATTGGCTTCTATTTCTAGTTAATAGTTAGCATGCGTTCGTCACTTCGGACATTGAAAAAAGCGACCTTTTTCATAGTCGTCCTAGTACGCAAGTTTAGTTCTATTTCTAATTGATAACTAGCACGGTGCATTCACTTCAAATACTGAAAATAGAGACCATTCCCTTCCATTCCCTTATTTTTTTAACTGAATTTTATTTCTGGTTAGTAACTAGCATGCTTCGGTCTCTTGGAATATTGAGAAGAGCGATCTTTTTCCAGAAAAATGTCTCCGAGATCAGTTAAAAATGTGCCATTTCCTTCTTCTCATTTGTTAAATTGACTTCCACTTCTTATTAGTAACTAGAATAGTGAAAGCATTTCGAAAATTAGAAGTTGTGATATTTTTCAATGAACGTCCCCGTTCCCAACATCAGCTAAATATTTTGCAGTTTCTTCTTAAAAATGTTGAAGTTGAAGTCTGTTTCTAGCCAGCAACTGTCGGGGTTGCGTGATTTAGGATTTTGAAAAAGCGATTATTGTTCACAGTCGTCGTACAAAGAATCAGTTAGAACTTTCTCATCTGTTTGTTATTATTTAATAAAGCTGACTTCTAGTTCTGATTAGCAAAGAACAGTTCGAATGTTGAAAGTGAAGAACCATTTTTAGAGACGTCATCTTGCTCAACATCAGTGAAGATGTTCCACCTTAACTTTCTTCTTCTTTAAGCTGTTTTTTATTAGTAACTGGCATGGTTCTCTCAGGTCGACTCGGATTTGAATTCTCTACGTTCGTGTTTATATTTGGGTTGTATCGGTGTACGCCTCTAGACCAACGAGGCGCCACGGATTTTAAGGTTTTTGAACAGAACGCCATGTTTTAAACTAAATATTTCTTTTGAATTATAATTTATAAGAGCGGAATTGCATAGTCTATAGTTTTAAAAGTTTGATAACAATTTTAAAAAAACTGGTTTCGTAAGTGGTTTTGATGGAATTAATTATTTTATTTTTATCATTTGTCCCGGTATTACAAACCGCCAGTGAAAGTTTGCCCTTCGGCGTTTGAGCTGCAATTTGTCACGGAGAACGCAGGCATAGACAAGATTCAGCCCATAGGTATATCTTACAAATTTTGTATGACGTAATGCTTCTCCAGTTTTAAAACGCGGTGGATAATAATTCATGGAACTATTACTCAACAAAGTTAAATAAAATGCGTCGTCGGTATTCATATTTGTTGTAGGGCAACTGCCGGAATCCGCAAGTTGAACGTATCGTTATAATTTCTTCTATTTCGTACTACCAAATTTTATAAAATTATGTCCCAACGAAGCTTCTTTGCTGTCACCCTGGTTTGATGTCTCGGCACATAAAATGAACATAAGTTTGTTATGCATTCTATATGGTAATAAAAGATGATATAAATCAGCTGGGGCGGCAAAATTAAGCATTCAAAACACGTTTGCGGTTTAACCCAATCAATTTCGCGGATTGCTCTAATTAATTTTGATATGTGCTACTGATTAAACTACGCGGCTGAATTTCAATTGGTAAATCTGTCTCTCTTGTACTCATTGGGTATTGGTTGTCGAATTTAAGCTTCCCGGGGATAGGCCATCTTGGTTTTATGCGCGCGCACTTCTTTCGGATGCCAGTTTTAATTTCAATTTTCGCGCAAATTTTTGAATTTCAATTGGTAAATCTGTCTCCCTTGTACTCATTGGGTATTGGTTGTCTCTCTTGCATTCACAGAATGGATGTTTAATTTAAAAAGAAATCTGGACGACTCATTATAGTTACTTTGAAGCACACCTTTTATAAATCGCACCAGTCAAAATTAAAATAAATCACTAGGTTTTAGCGAGGGTCGGCATTGAAATGACAATTTAATAATAATTTTCAAATTACATTACTCTAGCTTGTTGCAATTTTAGTAAGATTTGAATAAAAACAGCAATTTCATTGAAAAATATGCTGCTACAATCATTTCGAAAAGCAAAATTTCAGTTAAGTAGGCTCGTTGTGCCTTTTTATTACAATGTTTTATCATAAATATTATCTAAACTATTTAAAAATTTTAGATTCACGGTAGATTGATCGATATAATGTTACAATTTCGCATTTTTATTACAAAAGTTCTTGTACTTTTGATAAAAATATATGTATGTTGACCCCAAATTAACATAAATTTGAATAAAAACACGCAATTTAATTGAAAAATCTTCTGTCACCATCATTTCGATGAACAAAATTCAAAAGTTCTTGTACTTTTGATAAAAATAGATGTATGTTGACCCCAAATTAACATAAATTTGAATAAAAACACGCAATTTAATTGAAAAATCTTCTGCCACCACCATTTCGATAAACAAAATACAAAAGTTCTTGTAAAATTTATCAAAATATGTATGTGATGACCACAAATTAACACAAAATTTAAATAGAAAATACGTATTCCACATCATTTCACTTAAAAAATTATCACAATTTGTTTTACAAAACGATTTATAATAACGAAAATAATGTAAAGAGTTTTAGAGTTATTTCTAAGCATAATTTCCCAAATGTTTTACACTTTTTTATAAATTGCATCGCTCAAAATTCAAATAAATAGCAATTTTTTAAGTTACATCACGCACTTATGAAATCGTAGTTTGATGTATATAAACTTTTACCACTTTGTATCTGTAAAATAGCTTCAAACAGTAATATTTGAATAAAAAATAGGCAATTTCGTTGAAAAATCTTTTGCCACCATCATTTCGATAAACAAAACTTTAGTTACGTAGGTTCTTTGTGCATTTTTATTACAAAAGTTCTTGTACAATTGATTAAATATGTATGTGATGACGACAAATTAACTAAAAATTGAACAAAAATTACGCAATTACACATCTCACTTAAATTTTTAGAAAAATCGACATCATGTCACATAAATTATACAAAAAATGACATTTTAATTCAACACGCGATGAATTTTTAATAAAAAATATGCAATTACACATCATCTCACTTGAAATTATCCCAATTCGGTTTACAAATCGTTTTTATAATAACGAAAATGATGTAAAAACAATTTTAAAGTTATTTCTAAGCATAATTTTTTCAAATGTTTTCCACTTTTTTATAGAATGCATCGCTCAAAATTAAAAAAAATCACAATTTTTTAAATTATATCACGCTATTACGAAATCGTAGATTGATTTTTTTGAAATTTTACACTTTGTTTCTGTAAAATAACTTCAAATACTAATATTTTAGCTTTTAGATTTTGTAATTGTTGCAGATTTGTGAAAAACAAAAGCAGAGTAGAAATAAAAAACACAAACACTTTGTAACAAACAAATGTATTGTTCTTATTTCGTATAATACTTAATAATATAAAAATAAATGTACAGCTGTATGTCTTATTTTCTAAAAATCCCCTAGTCAATTTACAAAACTGTAGTGCACAACATTTCAAATTAAAAAGGCTGCAAGTAATAAAATCAGAATTCGTTTACATGGGATCGTAGAACAAATTTTATTGTGGCATTTTAAAGTTTAAGACGCTCCCAATCCAGAATTCCATTCGTTTTTGATGTTGATGACCTCTGCCTTGGAGGTGTTTTTCTAACGGCCCTTTTTTGGAAGTGCTTCCTAATCGACGTTTTTCTGACTGCACCTTTTTGATGTGGACTTGGATGAGTAGTTGGTGTTTTTAATTTATATTCTAAATCGGACTCGCAGTTATCAGTTTCCATTTTGAGTTTTTCTGTAGTACCAGTCGGGGCTGGCACCTTTTGCTGTTTAGGTTTAGCTAGCAGCACATGAGCAACGTTAAGGTCTTTGATGTAATCAGCAAACTGTAGGCGTCCGGGTGGATTAATAGTTTTTCGAGGCCTCAGAGTGTCGTGAACTAAATCGACTATGCTAGACGCCGGTAAAATTTTACCCTTTATAGTAACGGTACCCTTGTGATCCCAGCTCATATTGTTTGAGGCACTCAAAATGCGTAGGAAAACTTCAGTTTTTTTCTTAAAGGTTTTGGGAAGTGTAGATAAAATCATGGCATTAGATATGTTGTTACTGCTTGTTTCAATAGGTATTTTGATTGGTTGCCGTGCCTGGTTTGTGAAATAAAGGTATCTTTGTAACACATGGTTGTACTGCACCCATTTATCGTGATCAGTTAATTTTGACTTTAAAACTTTTTGCATTTCGTCATCAAGCTGTGATAATATATTTTTCTCGGTATTCTCACCAGACTTAAGTCGTTAGACAATTCCGGCGATACAACCAGCATCTTCTGCGCTTGGTCCATTTTAGTCGAAAAAGGAGCTCAGCCGTTTGTTATGGTAGAGCCGTCGTGAATAAACTAACTTAAAATTAAGACTTTCATAATAAATATATAAAAAAATACGGCAGGTGTGGGAATCGAACCCACATTTTCTCTCGGCTCCTTAACCATTCGAATAACCTGCCACCCTGTTATAAACGAACACTCTCTGCATAAGTAAGAAAGAAAACATCTAGTTTAAAAAGCCTTCTATTTGCAATTTCATACAATATTTGATATAATTAAATCATGTTCAAATTTCTAAACTGGGTTTGATATATATATTTATCGAAGGACTTGACCCTCAGTTGACGTTTATTATTATTTGTCGTGATTTGTCATCGCTGAATTTTACAAGAGCCAGCCTGTCTGCTATGTGACGCACGCAATGTCTCCATCCCTTTTATTTTAAAATGTTGTAAAACTAGTGGTCCAAACTGATGCCGCACTAACTCGTTTTAAACCATTGTACTGTGTTACCTGGTGCGGCTGCATCCTGGATCTCTGGTTTTATAAAATGTGCCCAGAAAACCAAGAACATGTACTAACTTTTGGCGGTATTTAAATTTCGGTTTTACAACTAATAAAAAAATTTCCATTTGCGGCACATTAAATGGACCACACTGTATACATTAATCATTATAACG
>OW679203.1:85686673-85843536 GCA_940337035.1 Agriotes lineatus
ATTGAACAAAATAAAATTGGTGAAATGAAGCTTGATAACAAATGGACTATAAATTTCTTAATGAAAGAGGCATGGGCGCCCGCAAGGGCACGGAAACCGCGTAACAAATTAAGATCACGTATAGTATTCCAACCAAAAATTGGAAAGCTATTTAAAATCCAGTACACCATGAAAAGTGTAAGTCATGTCTAAGTTCGTTTCATACAATCAGTAAATAATATTCCAATGTCAATCAGCTTTCAAGTAATGACGGTTCATCTACAAATTGTACATGTAATTGTTTTATTAAGGCATTGTAGTATTGTGCATGATTTAAGTAGGTACTAGTTGTTAAAACCGTATAGTAACATAGAAAATGTTGAAAAACGTATATGTCTTCCAAACTTCCCAATGCATCTGTCACATTTGAAGGTTATTATCGAAGTGTCACTGAATGACAATCAAACAGTAATTTTATGAATTAAATTACGAAGTGACTTACTGTACCCAATGCTGGCCTGATTTTAACTAGCTTTCCAATTTCTGGTTGGAATACTATAAAAAAAATGATATAATATCTCAAACTGATAAAGAAAGGAAGAAAAGTATTATGGAAAATTCTTCCAATAATAAAAACAGTGGTGTTTTGTGGTACCCATGATATGCCTTTAAGAGAAAACAGCAAAAACTCTTGAAATTTCACAGATCTTTTACATTTTAGAGTAGACGCTGGTGATACCACTTTGGAAAACCACTTAGTTAACGCATCTGGTAATTTTAAATACACGTCTCATATGATCTCAAATGAAATCATTTCATCGGCAGGTGAAGTAATATCAAAAAACATGGTACAAGAGGCAAATTCATCCAAATATTTTAGTGTAATGGCTGATGAGACTGAGATATTTCTGGATATGAGCAATTATCTATCGGTATACTTGTACGAAGAAAACGAAAAGTTTACGCTGAAAGAAGAGTTCCTTGGATTTGTAAAATTGGATAAACTACACGCTGTTAGCATAGCTTTTGGAATATTTGGAAAAATCACGTTTAAATATGGACAAACTTGTAGAGCAGGGTTATGATGGATGCTGAACAATGTCTGGTGAAATTCATGGAGTTCAAAAGATTATAAGAGATAAGTATAAAAACGCCTCGCATAGTTTGAATTTAGCCACCAACGATATCAGTAAGGTCACTGAAATTCGGTTTTAACATGTTTATTTTATGGAAAAGATTCTATTTAGTTTGTAACTTAGTTTTTATTATAGTTTAATATTTGAAGTTGACGTTAAAGAAGTTATTATTGTATGTATGTATGTATTATCAATAACTTCATTTTACCTTGCGGTGTAGAGGCTGGTGCTTTATGCACTTGCATCTGGCGGTACAATGCTCAACTTGCCCCGGACGCATATACGTAATCTGCAGACGCATAAGGTATTATGACAACTGTTCGGCTACAATCGGTAATTGATTAATATGGAGCCAATGAAAGTTTAAGTAAAGTGCAGACACAGAGAGGTATTAGACGTCTGCAGTTTACTTAGTGGTTTCGCTTTGACTTGCTATATCGTATTTATGGAGAAGACGCACTTATTCTACTAATAATTACGTTTCTCACATCAAATATCTTATTTATTGAAAATACATTTTGTGATTGACAAGACAATATTAATTAAAGTTGTTTTTCTAAGCCGCCCTTTTTCGCCTGCTATCTTGATCGCCACATCACCCCCCTACGGAGAAGAGATGTCCTAAGTTGAAATGAACTTTCCGTCCGTATCGGGTCACATAGTCCTTCTGGGTATTGGTTGTGTTTTCGCTTTTATTATCTTCGATGTATGCTGGCTTCACTCGATCGAGACTGACGCAAACATCCTTGTCTCGTATACGTAACGTCATAGTTTTTTCGTCTCGAGATATGATCTGATACGGGCCAGTGTATGGAGGTTGCAGAGAAGGGCGAACTCGGTCGTCTCTTAAAAATGCGTGAGTACATGTGGCTAAGTCCTTGAATATAAATATTTTAGGGAAAACGTGGTGAGATGCAGGGACTGGTCGAAGTCGTGCCATCTGATTTCTTAGATGGTTTAGGAAATCAGAAACATCACCGGGCTGTTCTGCATCGACAGCAGGTTTACTCAACATTTCTCCTGGGAGACGTAGAGGTTCTCCGTAAACGATTTCTGCGGAAGAGGTTTGTAAGTCCTCTTTGAAGGCACTTCTAATGCCAAGGAGAACTATTGGCAAAGCTTCGAGCCAAGTAAGTTCTAGGTGGCACATGAGAGCAGCTTTGAGGTGTCGATGAAATCGCTCGACCATTCCATTTGAGCATGGGTGGTAACTCGTTGTCCTTGTGCGTTTAAATCCAATTGTTATTCCCAGTGATTTAAATAGTTCAGACTCGAATTGGCGACCTTGATCAGTAGTGATTTGAGAAGGTGAGCCAAATCTGGAAATCCAGCATGATAGAAAACCTTCTGTGACTTCTTGTGCAGTAATACGTTCAAGTGGCCAGGCTTCAGGCCACCGGGAGTATCTGTCTATTACTGTAAGGCAGTAGCGATAATTTCTTACCATGGGCAATGGGCCAATTATGTCTAGATGTACCTGTTGGAATCGATTTTGAGGCAGTTGAAAAGTTCCTACAGGAGTCATCACATGTCTCGAAACTTTTGAACGCTGACAGTGTTGACAGGATCGAGTCCAGGAATTACAATCTTTCTTCATGTTAGGCCATACGAAGCGTTCTGACACGAGTTTTGTTGTTGCTTTAACGCCAGGATGACTTAGGCCATGAAGAGAATCAAAAACGATTCGACGATACATAGTTGTGACAAAAGGTCTATGCTTGTTAGTTGATGTATCACAGTATATCTTGATCTTACTGCCAGGGATTGGAACTTGTTCTAGGCGGAGTGATGAGCCACCATCTAGAAGGCTGTGGAGTTCAGGATCATCCGCCTGAGATTGTGCGAGTGCTACAAGATCTAGCTGATGGATACTGGTTACTGCTTCTATCCGAGACATTGCGTCTGCCACTACATTAGATTTGCCATCTATGTGTTGAATATCTGTAGTAAATTGAGCTATGAATGAAAGCTGATTGAGTTGAACTGGAGGAAGTTTTTCTCGTTTTTGTTGGAAAGCATATGTCAGCGGTTTGTGGTCCGTATAAATCGTACAGTGTTGTGCTTCCAGAATGTGCCGAAAATGTTGTACAGCTTCGTACACACCTAAAAGTTCTCGGTAATAAGCAGGCCATTCTGATTGTTTCTTATTGAGCTTCTTAGAAAAGAACGCTAGCGGTTGCCAAGCGTTGTCCACATATTGTTGCAGGCATGCACCAACGGATGTGGAAGAGGCGTCTGTGAAAAGTCCTAGATGTGAGCCGTGAGCAGCATGGGCAAGCAGTGTAGCGTTGCTGAGGCTCTCTTTACAAGCGATGAATGCTTGTTCTAAAACCGGTGTCCAGGATACTGGTTGACTACCGCTCAAGTTAGCAACTGCGGCGTGGAGAGGGGCTTGATTCTCTGACGCAGAGGGCAGGAAACGTCTGTAGAAGTTAATCATGCCCAAGAAGCGTCGTAAACCTTTAGCTGTTTGAGGCAACGGGTAGTCTTGAAGTGCTGCAACTCGGTCAGGAATAGGACAGGTTCCCTCAGCGGAAACTTCGTATCCAAGAAATGTAACTTTTGGTGCGCCTAGAAGACATTTGTTAGGATTTATCAATATACCATACTCGTTGAGTCGAGTGAAGAGAGTGCGTAAATGCTCTTGATGTTGAGTGGCGTCACGGCTGTAGATAAGGATATCGTCGATGTAAGCAAAACAAAAGTCAAATCCTTGTATAACTTCATCGATAAACCGTTGGAATGTCTGACCAGCATTTCGAAGACCAAACGTCATGAATGGAAACTCGAACAATCCAAAAGGGGTCGGAATTGCCGTTTTTGGTATATCGTCCGGGTCGATCGTAGAAAATATTTTGGATCCACGAAGACGATGTGCGAAGTCGTGTATGTGTCGTACTGGGTATCTATCTGGGATTGTGCGCGCATTAAGTGCTCTGTAATCACCGCATGGGCGCCAGCCGTCGTTCTTCTTTGGTACAAGATGAAGCGGGGATGCCCAAGGTCCTTCTGAACGTCGTGTTGTACCATTTTGAAGCATAACCTCAAATTCTGTCTTGGCGATTTGCAGGCGGTCGGGAGCAAGACGACGTGGTCGACAAAAAACTGGAGGACCTGGAACTGTGCGAATATAGTGTAAAGTATTGTGTCGTACCTCTCTAGGAGTTCCAGAAGGCTTGATAAGACTTGGAAATTCATCCAAGATACTGTAAGAGTCAGTTTCTTGCGCTAACGCCTTAATACTTGAATGATGTTCTTGAAAAGTCTGGCCGGGGACGGTTAAACCTGTAATACCATCCAGAAGGCGTTGGTTGTGACAGTCTGGCAACAAGTTGTAGTACGATAGAAAGTCTGCACCAATGATAGGGAGAGAGACGTCTGCTACTACAAAGCGCCAGATGAAATCTCGCCGAAGTCCAAAATTTAGGCGTAGATTTATGATTCCATAGGTTTTGATCGTAGTGCTGTTCGCAGCGCTGAGTTCGTAATTTGTGTTTGGACGCTTTTCAGGAAGAAGTTTTGATGGGAAACAGCATAAATCGGATCCAATGTCGACTAAAAGCTGGTGCTTGCTTGTCCGATCTGTTACAAGAAGGTGGCTTGAACTCTTCTGACAACCATCCGCCGCCGTTACTGGTTGCCGCTGGAGTTTGACGAAAAACTGCATGGAGCTGTGCATTTCTTTGCTAAATTGTTAAATTTTCGATGGTACCAGCATACGTCACTCTTCTGGGAACTTTGAGGTGCTGGTGATTGATTTCTTCGAAATCGCGATTGCGATCGACTGCGAGATCGATATTG
The DNA here is from genome assembly GCA_940337035.1 of Agriotes lineatus. NCBI lineage: Eukaryota > Metazoa > Arthropoda > Insecta > Coleoptera > Elateridae > Agriotes > Agriotes lineatus. Next base: position 85,691,590 of record OW679203.1, read on the forward strand.
AGAACTATTTGACGAAATTGCAGTTTTAATATCCGCTAACTGACGGTCAAGATCATCTAATCGTTTGGTTAGATTGTTAATAGCTACTGATGCTACACTAGCAGTTTGATGTGTGGTGGGCAATGGATATGGTAATACTTCAGCTACCTTGTCAGCTAAATCGGCTAACTTGTCCAAGGCGAGTTCGCTTTGTACCTGAAGAATTGCTTGGAGGTTTGGTGGCAATCGCTGCAGCCATAAAGTACGTAAAAGGTTGTCTTGTACCTGGATATCTCCTGCGAGGGTATGCAAGTGCCGAAGAAATTGCGAAGGTCGCCGGTCTCCTAGTTCGGCATCACTTAATAATGTTCGTACTCGCTGTTCCGCTGACTGAGACATCCTCTTGATTAGTTCTGTTCGTAGGTACAAATAACGATTGTCTGCAGGTGGACTTGTTATAATGTCACTCACTTCTGCAGCGCAACGATTGTCCAAGCTTGAAACTACATAATGGAACTTAGTACTGTCCTGTGTAATTCCAGAAAGAGCGAACTGCGATTCAACTTGAGCGAACCAAACAGCTGGCTGTTCGGGCCAAAACGGTGGAAACTTTGGACTTACTCGGAAAACACTAGTGTTTTCTCGAGGTTCTGCAGGTGGAATCATTGTTTGCTGGAGTCTTAGTTGTTCCTGTTGAAGCTGTCTGAGCTGCTCTTCGATTTGTTCCATTGCACTATCATATGCGATTAATGTCAGTGAATGCCACGAAAATTGTCGATTTTTTAAAGGAACGCACGATGTACGAAAAGCCTGTGTTCTCTTCGGGGTCACCACTATGGCGAAGACGCACTTATTCTACTAATAATTACGTTTCTCACATCAAGTATCTTATTTATTGAAAATACATTTTTTAGGATACTGCATTGGTAACTAGTGTTTACATAGTTACAAACGAGTCCGGTAGATAAAATTTACCGGCCTAGACCAGTAGTAGAACTACCGGCCGGTAAATTTTATCTACCGGACTCGTATCCTAAAAAATCTTATACGATACACGACCGGTAGCATTTTTATGGCCTTGCCAAACATACAGGTCTCGCCCTACGGGCTCAACCTGTAAAGTATTGGCGCGGCCATAAAAATGTTGCTACCGGTCTAATAACGTAAATAGCTATTGTGATTGACAAGACAATATTAATTAGAGTTGTTTTTCTAAGCCGCCCTTTTTCGCCTGCTATCTTGATCGCCACATGTGCGTCTTCGCCATAGTATCTTATTTATTGAAAATACATTTTGTGATTGACAAGACAATATTAATTAGAGTTGTTTTTCTAAGCCGCCCTTTTTCGCCTGCTATCTTGATCGCCACAACCTCCTGAATGCTAAGTAGACGTGGTAACCACCGAACTACAGAGCTCGGTTACTAATGCATGTCGGCAGAAAGAATATATATCGTTAATGCGGATATTAACAACACTCATGCTTAAGATTACTGGATATAATTTTTACGCAACTGTGGAATTTGTAGGGGTATTTCTAATTCTTCAAACTTTGAAAACTTGTTGAAAATTTAAGAAGTTATCAGAAAAATTTAACTACCAAGAGACACACATAAACATGGTGCAGGCACTAAAAATAAAGCATTATATATCAGGTTGTATCCCAGTTATACATCTTTTAACATATACCCGAGAAGCTAGAACCACTCGAGTGCTAGTACATTACCTTCCTTGGTCTCAATAATAGTTCCACTAAACCACGTACCCTTAAATGTTATTAAACTGATTTAAGTTGTATCTTAGAAAGTCTTTATCTTACTAAGGCATTTTTGATTTTACCGTTGGCTTGCATCAACCAGTAAGCTCATTCAATTAAGGTGTCCTAATGGGATGAAACCCACGACAACACGAGATAGATATAATTATAATATTTTATACATAAAATAATATTAACACAATAAAGCTCAGAAAATGTTTCCGTAAATCTTCACACTGAAGCAAAAATTAAATAAGTACCACTTATCTCTTCAAATTACTAGGCAGTCAATCTACTAATTTAGAATAATTAAAACTAATAGAAGGTTCACGTTTAGACATAGTGGAACTTTTTTCAACTTTTATGTACCAAGCCACCACCGCAGCTTTTTCCGAGCTTTGCAATAGCTTCATCTCGAACATGTAGCTCCCACAAGGCATGTATAGTTGTAATTTGGATTCATCCGGCACCCACTTGCAAATTTCATAGTATCCCTAACCAGAATTTAAATTATTTACATTCTACAAATCGCTAAGAGGAGCGCTACCTTCATTAAGGGGCACCTGGTAGCGTTTCGACAGTTAGTAACGGCTTGCAGGCCAAAATTGTTCAGTCGGAAAGCAGTGCAGGCGCATACACTGAAAGGCAGTGGAAACAAGCGGTACTCATTGCTGGAAAACTTGTAACCTTGCACCACAACCTAGAAGCTAACCTTAGCTCATAGTAACTTGGTTTAGAATCTGCAAACGTCAGAGCTGAACTTGTCGCAGCTTACAATCAACTCAACTGCTGCTTGAGTGCAATAATACTTATTTGAAGTTTCTGGACGTGAACACCACCCACTTCTTGTCATATTCCAGTATTTTTATTATTTCTCTGGCTAGGTTGTAGTCATTTTACTGAAACTGTCAACTTTTGAGCTATTTGATTTTAGCAGTGAGATAATAGTATATTACAACTATTACCGCTTCAACAAATAACCCTAATGCAAACAAAAGTATCCTCTTTCAGCTCTTCTTGAAAACCATTCAAAATGCCAGCTCTGTAACAAATTGGGAAAAGCAGCAATTACATATTAAGCTATCTCTCATTGACATCTAGTCCAGTCGTTGAAGGTTTTCCGCTCCGAATTCTTTGAACCTTGACCGATTGACGTGAAATTTGCTGAGTAGTCAGGGGATGGCTCAAGGAGCAAAAGTGACATAGCGCCGCTGTGAGCTTTTACACTGAAAGTGGATGCCACCCCTTCTCGGGGGTGGAATTGTGTTCACTCAAAATAACCCCGGAAATGGATAGAGGGAAAAATTTTGTGTAAGAAATGTTCTATGATATTTTTCGAATTAGTCGCGATTGAAAACTTAAAAATTTTTCATGATAAAAATGCATGTTTTTGGACTTCGCGTTCTATCAAATAAGTTGTAATGACCAAAAATGAAGCTTATAAAAAACAAAGTGATTGGTTTGTTATGAATGCTCTAGGTACAAAATAAAGGGAGTTCAAAGTAATCAACGTTAAATAACGGAAAGCTGATACATTTTTCGGGAAAAACTTATAGAACATTTTTTGTAGTGATTGGAAAGACTTTTAAAATGAGCACTGCTAAAATTCGATTGCATTATAACTAAATGAGTTACTATGCAAAAACGGTGGGCCCCTCGAATTTTTGAAAAAAAAATAAGCGATAAAACCTCAGCCATTCCATCACTGATATTGACCGTTATCCCTTTACAAATTACTTTATTTTAGTATCACTTATGTAATCTAAAAGTTTGGTCGGGTTAGAATGCGCATTTTTCGAAAAAAATATGATGAAAATAAAAAACGTATTTTTCAAATTTCTTAAAAAATACCTTATTTTCAAAATAACTAAAACAAAGAAAAACGTAAAAAATTATATAGTACAAAATGTGTATTTTAACGAAAATTTTAGTCTTTTTATTTCTGTAGGATAAAAAATAACGGAGATATAAATGTTAGAGGTTTGCACTTTTTGAATATGCAGGGTTTGAGCATGTTGAAATGTATGTGATTTTGTAGCCCTTGAAATTACCTGTAAAATTGTTTTTGAATGGACGCTGTAGCTTCAAAATTAATAGAGCATAAAAAGAATCCATTCCACATAATTTTGGAGCTTCATAGATTATCAAATGTGCGTGTATCGTGTATATACAAGATGGCGCAAAACTACCTTCACGATTTTTAATTTTAATAATTCTTTCCGGAATCAATATTTATTGAGTTTCTCTTTTTTAAATTAAAATAAATACTTGGGAGTTTCGATATGGAGCGATACACGCCTGCAGAAAGGATAAAGATCGTAACCTTCAAGGAACTCCTCGTGTTGAAGTCGTTGGTGCTTCATGAACACTTTCCTGCACACGTTGAATATTTTCAAAGGATAGTGCTGTTCGTGGTCTTCCTGCCCTCCTTGCGTCTCCTACTGATCCTGTCTCTTCAAATTTGGCTACAAGTTGCAATATCGTATGGTTAGAAAGAGCATATCTGATATTAAAATATCTATCGTCGAAAGTTTCTCTGAGTAGAAATAATGCTTCTTCCGTTTTCCAAATAAAAAGTTACGTACTTTATCCTTTCTGCAGGCGTGTATCGCTCCATATCGAAACTCCCAAGTATTTATTTTAATTTAAAAAAACTCAATAAATATTAACTTCAGAAAGAATTATTAAAATTAAAAGTCGTGAAGGTACTTTTGCGCCACTCAGTACATACATAAATGTATATATACAGTGTTTCCCCGGGTAGAGTTCACATAAGGTGTAAATGGTAAATGTTTTTGTGCTAGATGCTAATATTCTCAGAATCACTCCTGTTTGTTCTCAAACTACGATTTTGAGAAAATTAATCAAATTAATTAATATACAGGGAGTTTTTCGAATTCAGTTTTAAAAAATTGTCAAGGGTAAACTACCATTATTAGAAGAAGTGACAAAAAAGTATTAAGGAAAGTTGTTTAGAATTAAGAATAATGTCAGACTCTCAATTTTCAGAGAAATCGGAGTACTTTGATTTTTAATTTTTTATACAAACATACTTTTTATCGTGGCTCTAGGAGACACTGTTACTGGTTCACGGACTAAGATGTTAAAAAACAATAAAGTGTCTCCTGCGGCCACCATAAAAGGTATGTTGGTATAAAAAACTTTAAAAAAATGTTAAATTAAATTAGGCCGATTTGTCTGAAAATTAAGTCTGACATTACTTGTAATTCTAAACAACTTTCCTTAATACTTTTTTTGTTATCTCTTCTAATAATGGTAGTCAACTCTTGACAATTTTTTAAAACTCAATTCTAATTAATTTGATCGATTTTCTCAAAATCTTAGTTTGAGAACAAGCAGGAGTGATTCCGAGAATATTAGCATCTCACCCAAAAAAAAAATTGCCATTTACACCTTGTGAACTTAATCCGCGGACACACGTATATATAATATTTTTTTTATTAATTTAGGCATAGGGGATAGTTTTTAAAGGTTGAAATTTTTGAATGCATCGTAAATTATGTTCGAGAATACGAAATAAGCTTTATTCTACATAATTAAATAAGATGTGAATCCATAAAATGCTTAAACCTGATTTTTTTTTCACGAAGGGGTAGCTTCACCCCTTAAAAACAAAAATCTCAAGTCGGACATATGTCACTTTTGAAGTTAAGGGTAAAATGAGCTTAATTCCAAATTTTCATGAAAATCGATGGAGGTTCAAAGAATTCAGAGGTAATAGCCTACTTTACCTTCAACGACTGGACTAATCATGTAATATCGTTCTACTAGTTAAACCACTAATGATTTGAACGCCCAAATACGGTTAGTATAATGTGGTAACAGATAATGGTTTTATTTTATATATCATTTAAGCCAGCGATTCCTAACCATTTGGAAACCACGTACGTTTCCTAACTTATCTATACTACACTCATTAGAATTTGAAATAACTATATGAATTCATAATACAATTAACTGAAATATAGAAATGTATTTTTTGATGTTTCTTATCTACGTTATTTCGTTAGTATGTCATAAAAAATCACGACAAGCAATGTACATTTTTCCATGGAAATAAATGTAACTACCGTTGGCAATTATTAAAAATGTATCGTGTGTTCTAAAAAAACTCATTTGGGGTAGACCTTGGAAAGAAAGATAAAAAATCTAGTCATCTTTTAACTTAAGTCTGCAGGTGAATGTAAGATTGCATTTTTTTTATGAAAACATCCGTCACTATGACAGTCAAAAGTTTACACTGCATTAAGTTTACTTGTATCAAGCAAAAAGGTAAAGAAGATGGCATTTACACAACAACAACGAGTGTATTAATCATAACAGTCAATAAAAATTGTTTTTATTTAGTGTTTTGTATATTTTTAGTAAACTAGTTCACTTTGACTAATGGTAGTTCATTTGCTGCACTCAAGTTATGGCAAACTTCAACTTGATCATGGCATGCTGCGATTGAGTTCTTTTTTAACACACGATATTTCTCAGTAAAAATTTGTAAAAAATTGATGGTGTTTTGATAATCTTTATCTAACATATGCCTAGACGTCGTTTGACACCTGAGGGGGTTACACAAAAAATTATTCTCCTTCGCGAAGATATTCTCAACGAGAGGTGGCTAGAACTTTTAATACTAACGAATGCGTTGTACTACATAGATACTTCAAAAAAATAGGAGGACATTAATATGTCAATTTTATTAGAATGCGTTACGTTCTTAACAAAATTATTTTGAATTTTATTGGTGGCCTCTTAATTTTGTTCAGAAGTGTATATCAAGTTATGATGCAACCTTAATATGATTGTTAAAATTGGGAAATTACAGTTGGTTGGAAACGATTTGGATTTATTCGGGGATAAGGCAGATATTGGTTTGGAACATAGCTATTTGAAAAGAACAGGTGGATTTGAAAATACGTAATTTAAATTAATAAAATACAGTTTGAAAAAGAATGACAAATGCTAATTCTGAAATAATATAAAATTTTAGTAGGTTTAACTCAAATAATTAAGAGTAGAAGGCATAAATAGGGAAAATGAGGTAGTTAAAAAATTTGTTTCGATAATTATAAAATAAAAAACCCTGTTTTATTAATGTAATATTTGGATAAGAAAAATAGGATAAAACTACAAAATATACGAGGTGAAATAAAATGTAATTTATTATAAAAAACCAGAAGAAGAGACGAATTTAATTAATGAAGATTATTAGTATATGGCAGACAAGACTAATGGATAGAAGAATCGTTATATACAAGTGAATTATTAAGGAAACATACTAGGTTAGTTTTATTTTGGAGATTCTATTTGACATGTAACATAAATTAAATGGGATTACGTCAAACTATTTGTTGTTAAGTGGAGATTCCAAGGGGTGTCTTCGGAGAGAGGGGGTGCATTCCAGGAGGTAGTTTGATGTAGCAGGTGAATGTCCAGGTTTGCTTGTGCTGGTAGCTGTCAAGAATTTGGAGTTTGCTGATAACGGACGATTGAGGCATGGTCTGTCTGTGAGCACTGCATTGCAGCAAGGTGCTTAAAAAGGGTCGAGTTCCAGATCAAAAATAGGTTGCTGTCTTGAACGTTGTGTAAGGAAAATTACAAGGTGGGTGATTTCTTATCAAATCCTAACTAGAAATTAAATAAAGACAATAAGAAATTAAGAAATAATTATTTACTGTGTTTTTTAATGTTATTGTCTACCATTCAAGAGATTGGGCATTTGTCATTAGGATTTTAAAACTGTTTTGACATTTGGTTGACATAAATTATGACTGATGATGCAAATGAAATTTGATATATTGAAAAACCAATGTTTCAAAAACAAGTAACTAGATAAAAGAATCCACCCCTCTTGAGTTTTCAGGAGCTATTTCATTATTGACATTATAATACAAAATAAAGCAATTAGTAATTAAACAACTGATCAATGTTAATACTTAAAGGTTCAACTCTTGGTTAAGTTGCTGTAACGAGGATTCAATGCATTCAATGCCCCTCCTATAGGCCAGAATAGGTAACTACCAACTCTTCATTATATAATAATACAAAATAGACAAGCATGTATATGTTCTCTAGTTAAAAAGAGCAGACCAGACAATGCAAGTACAAAGCACTGAAAACAGTGCTTCAATGTGGTCTATTAAAGCACGGTTTTTTGACAACTGACAAATGGTCGCACCTATGAAATGCCAAAATTCAAAGTTTCTGATTTTTTTTATGCAAAGTTAATAACATATTGTAGGATACGCGTTGCAAAGAAGCTTTTAGCTACTTGACGTGATGCTAGACTCGACCTTCGACCTCATTTGACACTCACATCGCGTGCCTAAGACACTTCCATTTTGCAACCGTCAATGAAAGTGAAATTTACGCACTGTTCTCAATATGCGAACTTTGCCTTTTTCTAACCAGTGAAAAATAGTTTTTTTTTTAAATGGAATCGAAGCACTTCAGTATAGGTTCACAAAGTGTATTGACATTTTAGTGGACTACGTTGAAAAATAAAATTGTTTCAAACTTGCCAGTTATTTGCTAGGGACAATAATTTGTGAACCGCCTTCGTATGTGGCCATGCGCTCCTCCGGGTGTGATACGGTTTTCACATTCGCTAGTAGAGCTAGGAAGACTGCTTGGGATAACTGGCAGCTTTCTCATCCGAGTTTGATTCTAAGAACTCATATCCGAACTAAGTGAGATCAGTCAGTAATCAATGCATGCTGGAGCAATCCCGAACTAATGAGATCATGGAGGTTAGTGGTGCCGGGAAAAAGTTCTTCGCAATAAAAAAACATTTCTTCAACTCGCCAGATATGACAGAGTAGCTAAGAAATTGGATGCATCACGATACAGCTGCAGTCTTAGATGAGGTAAAAAACACAAAGCCAAGCACCTGCCCAATATAAATTTAAATTTTACTTGTGGAACGTTTGATGACGGGACGGGACAGGTAGTCCCAAATATCCGAGCAGACGTCGGAACGAAATTCCACTGCACAACAACGAGGTAGGAAACAGAATTTCAGATTTGTGGGCTGTATCTTGGGAATTGTTAAATCCAATAATGGCGAAATTGCATCAAAAGGACTTTATTATTCCCAAAATATAACGGTAATACCTTGTGTGCGTGACGTTAGCTCACCGACTCACCTTTACCCAAGACCCTCCCAATCCCTTTCTCTCCTTGATAACGAATTGCCGGCGTGGAACAAGTCGTCAAAATATCTATCACCACTGCTTGAAGCATGGGATTGCTTAAAAATTTTATAGAAAACGGGAGAACTGCTTTGAAAAAGTTATTTTTATTAAACATATAATATAAATATCTCTCTTCCTAGTCGTACCAGATTGAAGGAACGCTGTTTTGAAAAAATATGATTAACGTTATTTACATACCGCTTACCTCCCAGGTTCTAATAATACAGACAAATTTTATGATATTTAGTGCTTACGAAAAAAATCCGCTTTTTTAAATGCTGACAATAGCTGGGATACCTTGGATTATTTCTTTTTGGTGCTGGCAGTTTACAGTTTACGTCAGTTTGTTTCAGTAATAACATACTATAAAACAGCAACTCCATATTCTAATATCCAAATAATCACCTCCCTTACATCTATTACTAACAGCTGGTATTTTTAATAAAGTGAATACTCATTAGCAAATACTACTCACTGCAGTTGAGCGAATATATGGAATTAAAAGTGCGCCAATAACTTTATATCGAGCCCTTAATGCATATCTAATCCAGCTGTAATAAACAAAAAAAAAGATCGGTTGGCAGCTGTTAATTGATTTTAAAAGCAGTCGTTTGTCTTAGGTTGTTGAAGTACCGCCAGGTGCGTCAAATGGAAATATATACAGCATATATCCTGGGTGGACCACCCCCTGGTGGAATATGTCTACTAGCTATAGCGGTCCGGTTCGTGTCACCCTCGCAGCTAATAATATAGGAATTCGCTTAGGTATTTGTATTTCAAGCGTAAGTTTGTGCGCGCGAGTCAGCCTGAAAGTTATAAATAGTACAAATCAACAGGTGCTCGAATAGCAACGCGAGGGGCAGTGGCTCTCCAGTACTCGAATCGTGTATGTCGCCCAAGCAAACAGACGCCACGCGAAACCTTGGGGTTGTCAGCTTGGGGAAACTTCTTCAAGACGTAGCAGCCCATAGCAAAAGCCACTATTCTGGCTGTCATTCAAACGTGGGAGAAGTCAGGCGATCTTGTCAACGTACGAGATATTTGCGAGCAGCTTCCAACAGCACTCGGAGCTGACCTCATGTTGATCTTGCAGCGAAATAAAGGCAAGTTTAGTTACCATAATTACGCTTTACGAGTGAATGTATGAACATTGTAAAAACCCAAAGCGGTAATAAGTAATTAACTGTTTTACGACGCACAGTGCAATAAAATCAGATTGGGAATTACTGCCAAAAGACTACGCGAGCGTATTTGCTGTATTTGCAGAACCAGGATAAAATGAGACAGGACCGGCTTAAGTGGATTTGTGGGCGAGACAAATTTCGCGCGGTTTGTGCTGAGACGGGGCGTCGCTAATTAATAAGCTACACGTTTACTACGTGTATAAAAGCAAGTACAAATTAGCACTAAACCTGTAGATATTTATTTAATTATAATACATTGTTGACTACGTATAACATTTACAGCTTGTCATTGTGTCTTCTTTTCTTATGCATCCCACAGCATGTATTTTCTGTCTGCAGATTTTATGTATTTTCATGTAAATTGTTCGGTTTTTATTCCCATAATTACGGCATCCCAGGTGACAACGAGCAGGCTTACAAGAGCACAGTGAGTTAAGAGCGGGTTTTATACTTCTACGACTGATTAAACTAGCAAACAAAGAGCATTATAAACTCATAGTACGGTAGAGTATAGGCCACGGGAAAAAGCCACATTACATAGTCCCTGGGATGCATTATAAGTAAATGCAGTAATTTTTAAGAAAAGTTGGAATTTGTACATCTAATATAGAGAATTAAATAGATGCTTTTATTTGTTGTTTTGGAGATTTCTTGTTCTTTACGTTTTGATCTATTATTGTTCATTTCTGTGTTTCTGTCCTATCTTTTTTCTTCTATTTATTTTTAGCAGTATTATCACAAATATCTAAGATTTCAAGGACAAGTTCTCGTAGCTTGCACACTCTGTGACCTGCTTCCTTACAGCGAGGCTATTGTTATGATCAAATAATGAGGTATTACTTTGCGATTAGCCAGTTCATATTTTGTACATCCTTAGCATATGCCCTGTTACCGGTAAATCCCCAATTACGACATATAACAAGCGTAAAAGCAGCTCAGTAGTTTAGCGCATAAAAGTGGCCGTAGACTTTTGGATTCCAGTTCTGGAGTAGGGGTTCCACCTTCTCCCTGATTGTAAACATGCACGTTACTCAACTATGAGACGTGGAATGGACCATGTTTCGTAAACTCTGAAATAGGTTGTTTGTATTCAAAATACATTAAACGGCAATGCGCTTTACAAAATGATATCATACAATAAATTTAAAAACTCTACGAAGATAGTATTCATAACATTATCACATATATAATAACATAAAACACTATATTTAAATGGGTCATACTTGTAATTGTGACCTCAACAGTAAAGGCTAACCAAAATGACTCCTAAGAATTGTAGCTAATTGTCTTATTCGCCCGAGAAAATGTCTACAGAGAAATATAGTTACTAAAGGGGATACGTCACAAAACTTGTTTTGCCACAGCATTCTGACTTGCTTATAAACACATGCAAACGGGCAATAATTTACATATGCAAACTTGGCTTACTTACATAGAGCATATTTTAAATTTGCGGTTAATCACACATGCAATATTAGATAGTAAACATATATTGCACTCAGCTAAAATAGAGTACAATCAACTACAAGATGCTAAAATTAAGGAAAGTCACAGATTCTAAGTTTTGCGCCAAATATTGGCCAAGCGATGGTTCGGTTGCTGTCAAAAGTTAAGCGCTGATAGCGGGCTTGCAAATGAGACTCGTAGCTGGAAAAGCGAAACAAATATCAAGAGCATCAAAGATATCGAAGGGCGAAATTTGCATAGTTTATACACGCTATGTAAGGGATGCTTCTACACAGCTTCATCGGGATGCAGGATGGTTGCGAAGCGGTAAATTGATGTACAAAGCGTCGATGATACGACTTACATGCAGGGCATAGCAGGACACTTTATTATATCCGACCGTAGGTCAATATGAACTTCTTAAATAGCTACTCAAAAACGAGATGGAATTATGAACTTTAGATACATAAGCTGCAGAAGCTGAATGTATTCGAGTATCGTCATAATTTGCCTAAATTTTAGTTTACGTTAAGGCTTTCCCAAGCAGCTATAGTCACGCAACAATAACTGTTACGGACTCACAACCTCTTTACCTGTACTCAATTTCCGCACCCTCACTCTGACAACGAGATGCTTCCCTTTGTGCACAGCAATGAAATAGCCGCGGGAATTCTGAAATAGAATTAACAGCCCAATCAAACCTTTGTACGCAGTGTTGTTTTGCATAATCCTCTTATAGACCATTCGATCGTTGTCGGGTGAGAGAAAATGGGCACTTCATTCAGGATACCGAACTTGCAAATTGTTTAGAGTGTGGGCGCGTGCCGTTGCCACAGACTGATCTCAACATTACAAGTCAGCAAAGAAACGATTTATCGATACTACTAGCAAGAATTGACTAAGGAATTTAAAACTTTTCCCAAGAAAATATTTATTTCCAAAACTTACAACTCACCAAATTCTATTTAAGCACAAACAGCTTTTTCAATTGACTGACATCGAATATAATAATTCATAGCCAAAACCGCTTCTCGACCATGAAGTACCACCTCCAACTGGCAATTTCTCTCGATTTGTGCAAGAACTTTACTTCCGCCATGTATCTGCCTTGAGGAATGTATGGTGGAAACTGCGCACCATCAGGGATCCAATTGCAGATGATCTAGCGGCCCTTCAAAGGTTTATTGTTATCCATTCCTAGTTGAAAGCCACCTCTTACCTTTGGTACGACGCACATAGTTAAGTTTCCACAAACGAACGTATTGCGCAGCCCGAATAGGTTTTTTTCCAGGACATCGCAAGGGTGTCCTGAGAAGTCCATAGGAAACCCCCTGTACTCGTTGCTGGCAAACCTGTAGCTTTCTATCACCATCTGAAAGAAGGCATTTTCAACGCTTGCAAGCTATGAAAAAATTTTAACCTTGTCTTCGTGCTTCATGTCAAAGAGAAGATCTATGGTGACATTGACTGCTGCCATCGTGCGGTTGTACTTGAAATTCACGGCTTTCAGATTGATAAAGTCTTTGTCGGTTTGCAAAATCTCGAATCTTTCACTTGTCAAGTTGTAATCATGTTGCTGGTACTGCAAAACTCAATATGATAATTCTATTTATAGCATCTGCTGCTTTGGCATTACAGCTGCAGTTAGAACAAATATTAGAAAGAAAGGCAGAATACGTCGTTGAGTATAAAATATTAAAGCCACCACCTCACCCATGACAGCTTCTGAATTCAAGCCAACACAAAGCACTGACATGGCATCTATAATTTGTAGCAAGGTTTAATAGCATTGGCAATTACGCCGTCCTTTGTGTGTTGTCACTGACATTTCATTAACTGTGATTAGATAACAAAGTATGTAGAGCTCAACGTTCCGGACTACTGCATAGAAAAACCATTCCTGTTCTGTAAACAAACAATTATGTAAGCTCCTTTGCGAAGGGCGTTTAGAGCTTATAATTTTGTTTCTTCTAATATAATATTGTAGTGCTTAGTGTTAGTATTTTCATTGACTTAGTACACATACTTTTTCCAAACTAATTTTTTTTATATTATCTTCTATTATATCTTTTTTCTCTAATACTTTTTTTTAATTCTCGGCTAAACTTAAACTTTATCGTTATGCTATGTACTAGTGGTGAACCCTTTTAGGGGCTTGGGTCTTCCGTTTGGTCTGTAGGACGCCCACTATCATATACATAAATAAATATATAAATAATTACTTAAAGAAGATCTGATGGTTTAAACTACATTAATTTTTATTTACGAAATTAAATTCGTTTTCATAAAATTTTCAGTCGTTTACATTAGACATAAGTAAGTAAGTAAGAAATTTTTTGCACTACCGGGACTAAAGTTGATACTTTAGTCCCCGTAAACAGGGACTAAAGTAGCTCATTTAATCCCTAGAGACTAAAGTAAAATTGATACCGTAACTATGGTAAATTTATGTACACACGAAGTTAGTAGGTTATGTTTTGTTTGTCATTTGACACACACTGACGCAAAACTTAACCTGCAATCTCGAATTTGCCATATACTGATAATACACTTCAGTACTGCCAACTGATTCAGGCTATCCAGGACCTGCTGCAATTCAGTTTTTAATAAATCGTAATTGTCAGTTTCCAAATTGACAGATTCAAAATTTTGGAAATGTTTGATGATAATGTTCCCAAAAGTGCAAAAAATAGTATATGATATAATATACTATTATTTAACAAAATACTAATACAATGTATTAGGGAAAGAATGTACAGTAAATATCAGTATAATTTAAATTGAAATTAAAAAGGTACATTTTTGTGTAATCAAAGTGAATCCACTTTCAATTATCAGGTAGATTGACAATTGTAGAATTCTTGTAAATTATAAATAATTTTCAACGATCTTAGAAGCCGCTTCAACCAAATTGAATTATTATCAGAAGACCTTCAAAAGCTATTTTTAGAATATTACAATTACTGGTCTAAGCTTTCGTGTACCGTTTAAACGCTTTCGTTAACGGAAACCAGTTGTTAATAAACGTGCTTGTATAGAAGGAACTTTTAGGAGTACGTCAAAATATCGATATCATTCATTTGAAAGAAAGATGTGTTACGCGTAAAATGTACATTGATTAAATTACGTTAGTTCTTAGAAATTGTCTAAAAACTTTACCTATTTTGACCTTTGCCTCCTTATCAATTTTGTTACTTTATAAATTTTGGAGTTAGGGGCATTTACTGCCGCGCAATATAGTTTTTTCGAGTGCTTGCTATATGTGGATTAAATCTTGCAAAATCTTAAGAGGCTTAGTTCAGCATCACCGTGTTGTTTGTGTAACTGCTGAAAATGGACTGGTTAAGCCAGGATGAAACACTACTTTAGACGCAACAACCATCTGTGATCACTTGCCAATTTCGGATTATTTCATGCCTTTCACTTCCCACCCTTTTTCACTTCTGGTATCTTTCCTCTTTGGCTCAGCTACCACCACTTGGCCGGTTTGGGAGTCACCGTCAGAAGATCTACCAGCGATCAATTTTGCAAGTGACTCCGTGTGACTGTCAAGCCACGTTTGCTGTTACCTTGCTTCCGGGACTGTTCAATGCGGTTTAACTTCCCCAACTGGGAGGCCAGCGCAACCCGTTTTTGCAGTTTTGGTAGCATCCCACAGCTCTTGCTGGAAACTTCAAGGTTGTGTGGACGTTTTGGGATTTTTCAAGATTAGGTATTTGCGTTCCCCTTTGTACCCCAGCTATTCTTGTGGCAAGCAAAATCTCAGACTCAATTATAAGGGGTCCCGAGTGGTGTAGCTTGAACAAGCGTCCACGTTCGATCAGCAGAGTTAAGCAACGCTGTCTCTGGTCAGAACTTGGATGGGAGTTCCACGGCTGCATCTCTCGACACCTCGTGGTACGGCTATCACGGAAAAAAGTTGGTTCCGGCGGTCATACAACATCATGACAGTCGTTAGTGGGGTTGGAAGTCCTCATAACTGCACAGCGACGCCTATAATTGGCCTAACGGCTGTTGGCTGAGTGAGACTTAAATAAATAAATAAATAAATAAATACTGGACCTTAAGTGTTTATTTACGGTTTGCCGTTATGAATTCATGCAGACTGTTGCGAAAACTGGAGATCTGCTGCAGTATTGCGTACTGAACGTTTGTTAACTTAGCTGTGATCTTCTAGGTAGCGTTAGTATTATTATATTAGCTTCGTTGATTTTGGTTCCATTGAACTCTTTATAGCAGACATTCTCAAAAACCATTGTTTCGTGATAGTACACATTGCGGGGGAGTACTAAAGACTTTTTGTACTTGCTGACGTTTTCTAAATTAATATTGAAGTGTATCATAATTATCACGCAATATTTGGTTTAGCAGATGACAATTTGAGCTTCCGTGCCTTGTAATCGCATCGAGATCATTAGCAATTAAAACGTGTGCTATTGAAGAGCATTGCTAGGTAACCATTTCAGTTATTCACCATTATTTAGTTTATTTTATTCATTCTTGTACGTACTTATATAAACAAATTGGCATCCACTTCTGGCGCCCATTGAGCAAGAAAATTTAAAACCAGCCACAACAGAAATTTTCTTTGTCATAAACATTTAAATGTGTTTTCTTAGTAAGTCATTTAATAGAACATAATTATAAAGAACTAAGTTCACTATCTTATCTCTTAATTAATAATGGATGTTGTAAATGCAAATGTAGATTCTGTTATTAGAATAGAAAATTGTTGTTAATTGCACTGTGTTTTAAAATGGTAACCACGGCTAGTAAATTCTTGACTACAATTAAGTATGTTTACGAGGTTGTTTGTAAGACCAATATCTTGTAAATTATCACCACAAACTGTTATTCCTTTTAATTACTGATAGGTTTTGATAACGATAGCATCAATGGACTGTATTTTTTTAACAAACAAATTGAAACAGTGTTGAAATCATTTAGATACAGTCAAGAATTGTTTCGAATAATGTTTTGCTTAAATACATACAAATGCAATTTAGAGGGTTAGAGTGACCTGTAGTTTTTAGGTGTGTTTGGTTGCATACTCATTTTTGCATTTTTGGGACGTTTTGGAAAACCTTGAATTTTAGGGAATTATAATAATTTTCAAAATAGATTGATAGTACGATTTCAGGAGGCCATTTTATGCCTCTGATTTTCTGATGCGATTGTTTGTAGGGAATGTAGTTGATTTTTCTGGAATTTTGCTGCATGCAAATCTACAATTCCAGAATTATGATGTAAATCGTCATTCACCCGCAAGAAATTTTGTATGAAATTGCTAGAATAAAGCCAGTTATGCTGGGGTAATAATATATTTCTGCAAATTACTCACTCGAGGCCATCCACCAACTCTGGTATGTTTTTATAGTTCGGTTTGAACAGCGAATTCAAATATGGTGTAATTTTAGGTCTCTTCGTAGTCTTCGTATTCCTCCTATTTCGTTTCCGCCTCATTCGTGTCCAATTCTGCGTGTGCTCCCCCTGTGGCATTGATGTCGATTACTAAAGCACCTAGAGGATCAACCCCCACGCAGATCCGAGAACCCTTAACTTATGTGGTAGCACTTCGAAACGTGAACCACAAGGTTTTTCCCCAGTGTGACAGCCACGAGGTTTCTCCCCAGTGCAATAGTTGGAAAAAGCCTGTCGATCATGCGGTTGCACATTCTTGGACTGCATCCCCAAGTATAGAGCTGCAATGCATAGCTGCTCTGACGGAGCTGCGCTGCTTTGCATCACCAGGTATCTGCTAGCGTTTTAGTAATCTCATGGTCAAACTGAAATACCGTTCGTGCTGTTGTTATGAGATTTTATACGTTGTACCTTATCTTTTATGCTGACGATATTCCTATCGTTTGTTATGCTGTGAAATTCTGTGTAACTGCGATGATCACCTCGTGCAATTATGTATGTGGAATAGGTTATTTTCAATTTATAAGTGTATTTAACATTTTCTTCGATTGGTTAATCTGCCTGTTAGCAGTTTGGTCGCGTTCAAGCGTTGCTCAACACTTTGAAATTTAATTATATTTAGCGAGGGTTTATCAGGAGCTTAAATATTGAAATTAACTTCTTATTAGCGCCGAAAATACACAGTGTTAAGTGTAAAAACCACTAGGCGAAATGGTACCAATTCGAATGGATCGCGTTTAGATAAATGAATTGACCGTTAAAGAGATTTGATGAGAACTCCCGTTTATCGTTATCGCAGTACTTGAATTTTTAAATCACTATAACCTTACAGTTGAGATACGTGTACTCGAGCGAATTGCGAGTTAAAATCGTAGAGTTCTGTTTTTCACTTCAAATTGTATTAATATTAAGACCTTGTACATTATATAAGTAAAACTAAAATTAAATCTATTATTCCAATTAGAAACAAATATTTTATTATATATTTGTTTTGCCTTCTTCGAGTATGGCATTTATTTTTAAGTCCAAGACGGTAGAAATGACATAAGGGACGGGACGGGACGGGACGTGACTGGACGGGACGGAACGAGACTGGCCGGGAAGGGAAGGGACGGGACGGGACGGGGCGAGGCGGGGCGAGACGGGACGAGACGGAAAGGGAAAGGAAGGAATGGGATGGAAGGGGAGGGGACGGGACGGGACGGGACGGGACGGGACGGGACGGAAAGGAAAGGGAAGGGACGAGACGGGACGGGGCGGGACGGGACGGAAAGAGAAGGGAAGGAAAGGGAAGGGAAGGGGTAGGATGGAAGGGGAGGAGACGGTACTGAGACGGGGACGGAGAAAGGGACGGGGACGGGGACGGGGACGGAGATAGGATGGGATGGAATGACAGAAAATGAATAGTCATTATTTAATACAAAAATAACGAACCTTGGGCGAACGAAGTCGTGGATAATAGCTAATGGCCACATAGTATTCCACAATATTACAAAAAAAAACTATTTAGTAGTGCATACATCTGTATTTCTTATCGTTTAAATGTTCCGCTTTTCTTAATTTATGTAAGAAAATTGCAACCACACAAGATTATTTTTGACACTACGAACAACCACTCCTGTGAAAAGGTGCCTATGTTTGTAACGCAACTTAGTTTACCTTGATATTTGAGACGTGACAGAAAATCTGACCTACACATTAACTCATGGCTAGAAGACAAATACAAGTATCAATTGCCATTCCCGTCATTGACAAATATTTTCGCCGCCTACTTCGTAACCGAAGCTAGATACCTATTTTCTTGCAGAACCCCTGTAAATGCAGTATGCTTTTTTTAATAATCGATTCCGAGATCCAGTCAGATCGCTAGACTATTATCAGTTTACCAAAATTGTGTTTTTGTGCTGCTACACATTGTCACGCTGCAAATCGTGAATTCTTTAGTAAAGTGGGTTAAGCCCACAATTTATAATTAAAGTGCGATTAACGCTTCAGCACAAGCAGCTCGTTAGAAATTGACGTTAATCCCGTAACAAAATAAAACCGGATGGCGCCCGGCAAGCAGCAGCCTAAAAAGGGGAATTAATTTAATGCTGCTGAGTTGTAAATCACTCGGACGTTGAGCTACAGCAACGATTATATCTGGCAACCGCAGCCCGAAATGGGACAATGGGCTACCGCAGGCACGTAATGAAGCAAAACCTCGTTCCTCTCAAGGATATCTGTCGCATCGCTTAAGACAATGGCTGCCCAAGGACAGCTACTCGATTAATGGACAGCTCAACCTTTACGCACAACAGATATGGCTATACAGGGTGAGTCGAATTGGCCTGTGAGTACGAAAATTTGGGAAACGGGATAGATGATGGTTAAATAATATTTTGAAGTGCCTACAGTGTCTTGTCATTATATCTCTCAGTTTCCGTATTATTATTTCTATATAATCTTTTTTCACACCATTTACTTACTTGTCGGGGCATACCTGTCCTCTGCTTTCTCCTTTGTTTCTCACATTTTCTTTTCATGCTCTTCTCGCCTTTTCTTTTTTTCTTTCAACTCTCTAGTCTCATATACTTCCTTAACCAAGCGTTCTTCCCCCATTCTTTATAATGACCGAATAACCTTAATAGTAGAGTAAAGATAGCTTAAGAATTGTTAAAACCCAAACATCCAAAAGAAAAAGTTCTACCTTGCTGCAAACTGTTCACTACTCCCCTCTTACTAAGTGGTAAAAAGTTGCACGATCTTGCGGGTCGTGTTTAGGCGGGAGGGGGGTGGAAAGGTGGTAAAATGGTAGGTTTCAACAGTTTTTCGAAAATACCTCGTTAACTGTGGGGTTTAGCGGAAACTTTACCTTATACCAAATTAATCTAAATTTAATTTACAATAATGATCTTACGCATTTTTGTGCTCCACTAAAGGATTACGGAGATATGGAGGGGATAAAAATGTTACTTTTCAAAAAAAGCATGAACGCCTATGAACTCGTAATATTTGCTTCAAGTGTATTATGTAAAGGGTTTAGGGAAGTAGGAAGGCCAGATGGTTATAGTGGGGAACCCATCACACAATACGAACAACATTTGCGCAGATCATCCACTACTACACATGTTGAAGTGAAAGTGGAAGATGCAATTAATGTCACTTGGACAAGCAGAATTTCTAACTAGTAGTAAGAACAACATGCAACTGATTGCTCTCATCACGGTGCACTTACAGCAAGCTGGCTTCAAAGTGATTCAGGCAGAAGGTGATGCTGACACCTAGATCGTTTTTACTGCAATTGACGAATAAAAAAAAGGGGCTCTCGTGATTGCCAATGACACCGATTTATTGGTCTTGTTGGTTGTTCATGCTTCAGCCATCAAACAGTTGAAAATGGATGTACCGAAGAAAGGTAACCAAGAAGAAAAATTTTACTGCATTGGAGACATTCAGCGTGGTATCGGGGAAATAAAGGGTGTTCTGTTTCTTCAATTTATAGATATAATTTCCCCGTTACCACGCTGAATGTCTCCAATGCAGTAAATTTTTTCTTCTTGGTTACCCTTCTTCGGTACATCCATCTTCAACTGTTTGTTGGCTGAAGCATGAACAACCAACAAGACCAATAAATCGGTGTCATTGCCAGTCACGATAGCCTCTTTTTCTTTTTTTGATTCGTCAGTTACAGTAAAAACAATCTTGGTGTTAGCATCACCTTCTGCCTGAATCACTTTGAAGCCAACTTGCTGTAATGTTACCGTGATGAGAGCAATCAGTTGCATGTTGTTCTTACTATTAGTTAGAAATTCTGCTTGTCTAAGAATGACATTAATTGCATCTTCCACTTTCACTTCAAGATGTGTAGTAGTGCATGATTTGCGCAAATGTTGTCCGTCTCTTGTGCTGGGTTTTTCACCACATCCATCTGGCCTCTCCACTTCCTTGAACCCTTTATATAATTCACTTGGAGTGAATATTACAAGTTCATAGGCGTTCATGCTTTTTTTAACTAACAGGAAAAGTAACTTTTTTACCGCCTCCATATCCCCGTAATCCTTTACCTGAGAGAAAAAATGCATAAAACGATTTTTATTGTTAATTAAATGTAAATTAATTTTGTATAAGGTAAAGTTTGCGCTAAACCTCATATTTAACGAGATACTTACGAAAAACTGGTGAAAATTACCATTTTACCACCTTTCCACCCCCCTCCTGCGCAAGGTCGTGCAACTTTTTACCACTTACTAAGAGGAGAGTACTAAACAGTTTTCCGCTGGGTAGAACTTTTTTTATGTTTGGGTTAAACACTAGGTTTACTGCACTATACCTGATTTTATTCTATATTTGTCTCTATAGATAGCTTTGAAGTAGCTAAATCGTCTCTGAATCTAAACCCTAATTTACCTAAGAAAGCTTTATTATTTTAATATATTACTCTACAAACTATTAAGCTATTAATCGTTTCTATTGTGTCATAAATACTATTATATAAGTATATATGATGTAACATACACCTGCGGGCTAAAATACTTACTTAGCCCGTTCCCGGAAGAATCGTCGTGCGTGCCGGCTGACTAACCAAAGAGGCCCACAGTACTCACCGGTACAGTGGGTTGCAGTTTTACCTGAGAAACCCGAAACACTGTTCCAGAAGAATTATTAATTTTAAATAATGTACAATTCAGAGTTAGTTTTAATTAATGATTATTTTTGTAACTAGCTAACAACATTATATTTTGTTATGGTAATTATATGCTGTTATTCCTAATCTAATATATATTTGAGTGAACGTATTTCTTCGAATTGAGCTTAACCCGAAAAATAAATTTTTGACACCTTTAGTAAGGGAGTAAAACGTCACAACCTGGCCATGTGAGTGACCTTTATCCAAACCTGCAGCACAAGTAACCCTCGAAAATATTTGGCGGAATGGCAGAAATACGAATGTTTTAACCTGGAGATTAGAAAGACCCTCGAAGGTGTTCGTAGGGCGAGGCAGAAATACGAATACTTTGACACGAGGTTCAAAGAATTTATGGTTTGCGTGTGCGATAAATTCGATATTCAAGTCATTTGTTCATTCGAGGGTACAAGT
This sequence comes from Agriotes lineatus, assembly GCA_940337035.1. Taxonomy (NCBI): domain Eukaryota; kingdom Metazoa; phylum Arthropoda; class Insecta; order Coleoptera; family Elateridae; genus Agriotes; species Agriotes lineatus. The sequence continues at coordinate 85,713,663 of OW679203.1, forward strand.
ACTGGGGCGGGGTCGGCCTACATAGCTTAACAGATCGAAGTTTCTATTATCGTTCCAGTTACGACCGATCAAACACGATGTCACCAAATGCTATCGCACGCGTTTTTATTTCTGTCTCGGCAGTTGCTTTTCTCAATTTCGCTTCAAAAATACCAAGAACTATAAAATAATGTACTTACGATTACAGTCGGGTGGCAAGCTGTCTATTCGCGACACGTTATGCCCAACGCGCGTTTGGAAGTGGCGACGATAAGTGAAACTAAAAGCCTAACAAGGTGGACGAATGGAAAACCACCGGCAAATAATTTAACATATGAAAAGCTTGTATCAGAAAACGGCTGACGCTAGTTCACTGTTTACTAAAACATCCCCGAGAATTTTAAATCTGCGACGGGTAATTTCTACCTAGCGGTTGGGATGCGTGCTAGAAAAATCCAAACGAATACACAGCTTCAGCTGTCCAGCATTTGCTTAGTGTTGAATTCCTCGTCAAGCGGGCGTGCGCTATAATGATTACGATTGCTTTACGTGTCTGCAGGTTCTTTTCTTAGCAGCAAGCATAGCAGGGGTCGCCCTCACATAGATATATCGGAGTAGTAATCCACGATTGCAAGTGCATCGAACAGAAAATGAAACAAAACGGGAGGAAAATGAAAAAAACAAAAAAAATTTGGCCGAACATTAGCCCAGGTGAAAACAATTATAACCAAGTCCTGGCTCAGATCGTGGAGAATTGACCGATTGGAAAAGTATAACATTCCGCAGCAAACAGACTGGACCAACGATACTCCAAACCAATCAAACCGAATCCACTGCATAGTCAATTGTTTATTTGAGAAAAATCCGAAAGGCGATACTCCGCACTAACCCGTCGTGTAGCTGCGGACGCAAAATTAAGAAACCACAAAAATTCAGAAAATGAATTGAGAAGCGGAAAGCTTTCCCTCATCTCAAAGCTGCGCACCGGAAGATTTCGTAAGAAAGGAACGTCGTTCATGAATCGAAATGCCACTTAACTCGTATTTAGGTGGTCCGAGATGCATGACGGCGTTGGAACACGGTACATATTTTTATGGGTTTCAGCCTTTGTTTACATATACAAATAGAGGCTGTTAACTAAGTCATAACTGTATCTGTACGATAATATTGCTTTACCGTACATGGCAATCATTACCATACTGCAACCGATAAACTATTGTACAAACCACGGATGTTTTGAATCATAACAGCCTTAGATGTTTTAAAATCCGAGCTGGTAGAGCGAGGATTTCAAAACAACATCTGCGGCAGGTATGATACTCATAAAATTCCTAGATATGTTAATAGCTATTACACATTCAGTAAGGTACGCCTGCGTTAGCGACTAGCGATCCTTCGAAAGATAACTGCAGGTGGCTCTCCCATTACTCTCAGATTTTGACATAATTTTGACGGTTGCCGTGCATGTGATTGTTTATTTCCATTTAAGACGTATTTAAAATGGAATTGCCGAAATGTGTAAATATACTGTAGCTAGAAGTCACCGGAACTGCAGTAACATCAGGCGCAAATTTCAAAGCAATACTTTCGGATCATAGCAAATCGACAAACAAAATTCAAAATTGACTTTATGTGTTTAGTGAATTTTTGGAGTACATTAAACAGTTAACTTTAGTTAATATTTGTATAATGGTTGTGCAAAAGGAAATATTTTGTGTAATAACAGCAAATGTAACAGCTAATGCCTGATCGAATACTTTAACAATTAATGTGCCAGCAAAAATTCCAGAGACGCGATAAATTGTTAGAAAGCAGAACTGCAGCTGAAAATGCAAAGTATGTATACAAGACGCTAAAAGTATATCGAAATTTACCTGAGAGACTTTGAGCTGAATTAGCTCCGGCTAATTTTGAAAGGCTCATTCTTGATCAAACGCTTAACCTTCAAATTATTTTGCAAATTCAACGAGAAAAATTATGTGCTCCAAACGCGCTCTAGAGTAAAAAACATTGAGATATATGCTGTACTATAAACACATGAAGAAATTTATCACATTACAATGAAGGTCTTTGGTCATATCGACAACGAGTATGATAGAAGCGTGCCATTATGTAACAACCATAAATACAAAACAAAATTAGATTGTAGACCATTATAAAGACCGGGAGCGAAAATAGACGTGTAACATTAAACAAACCTTTCATGTGCTAAAAATTACAGTAGGATAACTGTTTATGATAACTTAATAGTCATATATATATAATAATGTTTCTTACATTAATGTAAATCAAACTTGCAATTATAGCTTCGTGTAGGTAAAATACTGAAAATTGTACTAAAAGCTGAACGATCTCTACTACCATATTCTGTTTTAATTTTTATAAATAAGGTTGTGTTACCTATTATTATAAATTTTTAAGTGAATAGAATTATTTGAAGTACTTATTTTGTCTAGGGTTTGTGAGTCCTCGTAGAACTGTTTTACTCAAATGACATTACATACCAGAGTTTACACTTAAAAACCTTATTGGAAGTAAGAATCTTTGTCTTTAGGACTTGAGTTCATTCACAGTTCTTTATGATTTGAATTGTTAAGGTAGCGCAAAGTTTTCTACCTCTATTGCACGGTGAAAGTGATTTACCCTTGCTGCTTCTGGTATGCAGACAACATTGGAAAAAATTGCATATTATTGCGGAAATTGCTCCGGCTGTACTCGTATAGCTTTCCGTAAGTTCAAACAAAACACGCATTCTTATTCATAGTAGCAAAATTAATTACTAGTTTATTTATTTACTTTAGTAATTTAGAAATAAAAAAACGTAATTTTTTAAAATCGGACTTTGTACACTCTGGCGCTGAGATATAGAGTTAATTTCGTTAATTCTCCTGGCATTATCTTTATTTAGTGTAAGTGAAACAACAAGCTGAACTCTGAACCCCTCTAGGTCTGGTCTGATGTTTTTTGGGCTAAGTAGGGGAGCCGAATTACTTCGAGACTCTTTAGTCAAGATAAATGGTGTTGCGGGGAATGCTCGAAATCTGGTGAAGAATTGATGATACTTTATTATAATTTCTGAGTTTGCGAATATATTAATGGTTGCATTTGGAAGGCTTAATGTAAGTGAAATCAACTGTAGAATTACAATCATATGCTAATTAACAAAATAAAAGACTACCTTGTCTTAACCTTCCAACTGTGCGAAACTTTCATATACCGTACTGCTCCAAGTTAAAAAGTATACTATCAATGGCAAAATAGACACTGTATGTGAAAAACCCACAATTTTACGTTCCAATGAAGAACTCTCATTTAAAGCCCTAGCAGCGCACACGACCAGGAAACTAATAAGCCCTAAATTGTTTAATATGGCGTATCTGCTTTCCTGCCGCGAGACACGTAAGACGTGAGATAAGGACCATACAGGAAGGATTAATGTGCCGGAAGTGCGTCCCAGTAATTAACTTCCGTGTTTATGGCTGATATAGCTGGCCAGGAATCCCATAACGTCGGAATCTTGATGTATTACACTCTGAGGAAGTTTTGTCGGCACTAATTTTGCAACTCGTAACTTCCAGTATTAGATTTCCAGATTCGGGAAATTGGGCTGAAGGGTTTTGTTGCCTGACAGGTGCGTGCCCATGGTTGAGGAGATCGGTAATTGAAGGAGACAGCTCTAATTTGGAGTTCGAAATCCGAACACATCAGACATGGCCGCAGATTTACTTCTGATGGTCCAAATTGAAAGTTGCACCCTTATACCTACCAAAATAAATAGCTCTGCATTCTAAAGGCAAAAATCTGGTGTGATACACGCACACAACTTCCTTTTACAGTGAACTTATAATCAGCCAAAAATTTGATTTTTAATTTTTAAGCACTAGTCAAAATTTTTCATAAATTACAAATTCTACAGAAACCGTACAAACTAGAGCGCTAGTTGAAGACACAAACTTTCTTTTAAATTTTAAGCTGAATTCAAAAATATAAAAATATACTGGGTGTTCTATTTAAAATAGGAGTTAACAGAAAAAACAAAAGAAACCCATTTTTGTGGTATTCAACTGGAAAATCATCTATCTCACATCAATACGTAAATGTAAAGTTTGAAGAAAATCGTTAGAGCCGTTTTTGAAAAAATCGACGAAACAGAAAAATCATAAGAGTAAACACCATACCTCCGTTTATGCGATTTTTTTCAAAAACTTACTGTCGCTTCTAGATAGTACACAAAACTTATATATTGTAATGATATATTGCTTACAGCAATTCTCGTTGCATAGCTAACGAACGAACATGAAATAAATATTCAAATAGGCCCACAAGTGGTGTTCTGTTTATTGCAACAATAAGTGACGATTAAAAATTAATAATTATAAAAAATGTCATGATCAGCAATAACTGTAATTTGATTAACAGAGGGTAGTATTTGAATAGAACAGTATCAGCAGGGTTGCGTTCAGCTTATTATTCAATATTGGTGCTGGCTGTACCAAATGCATCTAATGTATAATGACTGACAGATTATTATTGCAACGTCAAGACAAGAGAGTGAATTTGCTTAAATACAGAGGTGTTTCGAAGCGTTACAAAAGTTGTATGCAGCGTTTAGTGTTAGTTTCATTATACCCGAAATCGGTAATGCAGCTGAAGGGTAAGAAAGCGGTGCAAGAAGACATAAGATGCAAAGAGCAATAAAAGGCAACCTTAGAATACAAGAAATACTACAATTAAGTGCTAATAAACGTGTGGACCAGTGTTTAATTAAACAGAAGGTGAAAAACAAACAAAGTGAGCTTATAGTGAATTCCAGAACGGACATTTATGCAAACTTACTTGAACACAACTGTAACATGTTGCTAGGATACTAGGTGCTCAATTATCAGTGTTTATTAGCGAAGCCAAGCCAGAAGCTGTATCTAAGATTGGTTCCAAAGTTTAATTTTTATTTACATTTAAATTTAATATTTTGTGCCAGTTGTAGGTTGTATTAATTACCAGCGTGCAGAGTCCATTTGTGAGTATTTTTACAAAGTTATAAAGTGCTATACAAGAAGGAATTGATCCCTTGATTTTGCGGTGGTCGGACGTGGATTCGTAAAGCAGGAAGTAAAACAGTTGAAAGCTAGAGTCACCTAGGACGTAATACAGGTTAGCCCAAACTACTTGATTCATTAATTTGCATTGTTTTTGATTAGATGGGGTGGATCTATTGATTGTTAGTCGATTTGCGATCAAATTGTGCTGAATTTTGTGTCTTCGATCAGCTCTAGTTACCATTCATTTTAGAGGTTAACTGTCACTCGCTAGAAAATGGGCATTTGTTATATAAGAGTAAAAGTTCATACTGTTGTACTGTTTATAGCCGAAGCATTTACTTTCAATTTAGTTGCCACTGAATAAAATATAAAACAGGAAATAGACCATTTATTATTGCAATTAATAATACAATTCAGAACATCTTTAATAGGCTCTGAGAGTCAACAATAATAATTCTTATTAAAACTACTTTGAATTTGCTTTGATTATCCATATTCTTTAAATTATTATTATATGCAAATTATCGTCAAACAAGTGGGCTATCATTACAATATGAAGTTTCAACGGCATACCTCTTTCCATTTTTGAAATATTCTGTTTACACATAGACAGACAGACCAATAAACAAAAACATGTTTTTTCAGTTCAGAGGACTCTAAAAAGTGAAGATCTGTTAAAAAGTCAACTTCGAATTTTTGGGGTAAACTCAATACTCCCTTTATTGTAAAAGAAAGTAAAAATAAAAATGGGTATAGAAAGTAATATTGAATTTTGCTGTTATAAAAGAAGTTAGTAGAAACAGACGAAGAGAACGAATAATCTCATAAACAAAAACATATAATCACACTAAAGCAATGTTTGCTTAGATATATAGAAAAATGCCTATCAACGACCGTGCAACGGCTCAGCGACGTCGTAAAATTCAGAAGCAATAGGACAATCTGCAGCACCGTATAAAAAAGGCTTTCGACTTTTCACTTCGTCGGCAGTTGCATCTGCGTTTACTTTGCAATTCAAGCTAATTTGTTTGTGTCAGTGCACATTTGACTATAAATAGTTTTTTAAATTACTCCATTATTTTATTCATTTACTTGTGTTCAACAATGAACTAAAACCTATAATGGTAATTTACGTTAATAAACGTCCTTTGAGGTGTTACAGTTACGGTATAAAACTACGTTTACAGCAAGTGAATGTCCTTCAGTCTGCTCAGAACTAGCTCAACGTTAGGGTGGGGTTTACCTGGTATCGACAGCATGGCGTTATTGAAAGCCTGTCGAAATTGTTGGTTTACTTTTAATTTGGTCTAATTTGGAACTACAGTTCTTAGTGCGACTTACACTCTGATGATGCAAACTGCAAGGTCTTGCGAAACGTTAGTGAATATAGGTGCACAAACAGCAACAAGGCCACTTCTGTCTAAGTATCCTCGTTCTCGAGGTACTCAAACAACGCAAGCCACCAAAGACCATAGCCATCCCGTGGATCCTTGCTCGAGTTTACAAGGTGCAAGGCACATTAAGCCAGAAAATGCTGGGTGTTCATATACAAATACTACGCGGTCTAAGCCGAAATGCTGTGTTAACAAGGATAATTCGACTAACCGCGAAAGCCCCAACCATTATATAGACTGATACCTTCAAGGTTTTTACTGACCACGGGACATGTTGTGGTGGATCAGTTGAATTATTCCTAGCTTTTCTGCCGGTACGTCCTCTTGAGGACAAAAGCGTGACGTCCAGCTGAGTGCGGCACAATCGCGACGTATAACTTCAAATTATAAACTTTAAGACTAGCTTTATCGTTCAGGAATTGAGGAAGAACGACGTTAATTCGGTTTACTTTACTTTCACCCACGGGAACTTTAATATCAGCACGCCCAAAGAAATCATGAAAACGAATAACGCAATAATGCGCGTTGAATTGTTTGGTCGATAACTTAAAAATCCTGCACTTGGCCGAAATTTTAGTTTAACGGTACGGGACAAATTTAAATGCAAATTAGCGGCACTATAAAGAGTTCTGGAGTCCTGCTTACTGGAGAATGTTTTAATTTAATACTAAACAAATTGGTTTACTCCGTTGTTGCTTTTGCGCCATTTTGAATTACATAATTTTTCTGCTGAGCTACAAGCACATTTTTAAATTTTACACTCCATATAGTCCAAACTCGTTAATTACTCATCGAAAACAAATAAGGAACCAGCAGATACAGCCATCATGGAAATAATGATGCTTGCACCATATATTTTATATCGTCATTGGTCATTCATTACAACCACATGAGAATTTGATAATATTTCCCAGCCAATAACATTAATATCCATCCCAATAGTCCACTCACTTCATTATTCGAACTTTAACGTTATATGACGTCGTTCACAGTACGTAACCGACATATTAAGGTTTTGTTATTAAGTTTAAAATAACATTGAAACAAGTTCTAAGCAAGCATTGTGCCTAAATAACTTAACAGTCAGTCTTATAAACGTCACTAATCTGATGTTAACTTTAATTCTCTGTTAAAATAAACAAAAGCGCATCAAAATTTGTTTACTAATGAATAAAATGTCATAAGCACTGACATTTTGATGCGCCTTTGTTTATTTTAACAGCGAATTAAAGTTAACGTCAGATTAGTGGTCTTTATAAGACCGGCAGTAAGTGAATTTAAAACTCGGCATTATGTAGATTTTATGAAAGCGAAAGCAGCTGTTTTACGGCATCTTTTCTTTGAAATAATGAAATGTAACAAAAGAAAGTTCGCCACCCACTAGCCGCGCAAACAGCAGCTTAACAGGCTCTTGGGTAAAGCAACGATGCGTAGAATTGCAAAAAATACAAAATGTTGTTTAGCAGCTGACAACCAAAAGAAGGGAAGAGAGTATGAACAAATTTGTTCGTCCTACGATTCTACTCTAGCAGCAGTGCTATAAAATTACTAAATATAGGCTCTTTGTCGAGAAATATTAAATTTCCAGTTTCTTGAAAATATTATTTCTGGCATAAAATCCGTTTAAGTAGTGATTCTGAACTAAACTTCTCGGCGAAAGCAGGACACTCATTGCTCATAGAATCTTTACCTTTAATTTATGACGTACTAACTCCAGCTAACACTGTTGTTTACCCACTTTTGTCGTGCCTGCTTCCGCACTTCTCTATAAAAGTTATCGAAAAAGTTTCCCTTCCATGATCTTGAGGATATTCTCATCGACAATTTATAATCTGTATCTAATTGTTTGTTTTACAATTATAGTATAAAACGCAGTATTATCGTATTAGAAATGTGAAGAACTTACCAATTGGGCCCTACCTTCCCAACTTGATTCACTTCTCGCTCCTGCAGATTAGACATTCCTTCTTTTAGTGTATCACGTACCTTTCGAATTGTACCATTTTGATTTCATCAACCTGCAAAACATATTAAAGTAATACGTATATTTAAGTCACATTAGTTAGGTTAAGTATCTAAACTTAGCACCTGCTACAATATCTCATTCCAAAGTTAAATCTGTATTACAATTTAATTTCTGTTAACTTCTAACGTTATAACTTACTAGCAAATATGTGTTACGTGTAAAATTTACATTAATATTACTTATATCAATTTTCAGGAATTGTTGTAGGTTGCTACACGGGAAGTTTCTGTAAACAAAAAAATAATAGTAATCAGTATTGCTTTACTAAGTCACATCACAGTGATTCAAAAATTGTCGCGTGGTATAGCTAAGCTTGCCAGCTAGTTCCTGAGCAGGATGGGGTGGGTTGTCCGGAAGCGCCACTAATTCGAGACGGTTCAGAAAGCCTAGAAATGTTGGTGTAAATCCTTAAACCACAAAGCTGTTTTATAAAAGAAAATTAAAGAAATGCCAGAAATTGATTTAACTTACCTGTTTACTTACACTATATATAACTCTACATAAATGTTCGAGAAAGCAAAAGCGAAACCGCGAAATGCTACACTCATATGAATTCGTATACACAAATTATGAAATGGATAAGCTCACAATTCCGTATATTTGAATCTATTCGTAGTGATGTCTTCTCAATTCTTAACATTATTCTATTAGGAACCTAGTAGAAGCTTCGAGGTTTTATTAAAAATTTTATTTTCGTTTCAATTGTTGTGAAAGTAAAATTGAGGAATGTACGTTCTATCTGTGAAATGTAATTTAAATAAATAAATTGAGTTATGACCATAAGCCGTACGATTTAGCTCGCAATAGTGTAATCGAGCGCAACTCTTATGACTAATAAAAAGCAGCGAAAACGGATAACGGAGACCACAACTCGCATAGAGGTCTAATTACGTTAGAATGCGAAAACCGCACGAATAGGCCTATACGCTTCCAGGTTTGTTGCACACTTTAAGTCGTGTGTTTAACCGATTGCCAAGAGTTCTCAATTCGCATAAACATTTGTCGTAAACAAAACGTGGTGGAACGTGCCTAAATCATAATAGAAAAACTAAGACACTTTCTACAGTGCGTAGTGAACACATTGGGTCGGCATATTTTGGTATTTAAAAATTTAACAACGCAAACCGTAGGTAAAAACACTTTACAATGTATAACATCTAGACTAATGGTATTTCATAGTTATGAGTTTACTTGTGATGAAAGACGAACCCAAAACTTGCGTGTAATACTAAGAATGTACCTGGGGAGAAAATTGCAAAACCAGCAACCCGAAAAAACACTTAGAGTTCCGATCTTGGAGTTCCTGCGGAGAAGCCGCCCCAACAAATCTGCAAAGTCGGGTGGGGCAACCTTTTCTACAGTCCATTGTCGCTTTGCAATTTGCACAATGAAAACACCACGTTAGCCAGTTTCGGAAACAAGTAAGGTAATCGAAAGGGATAAGTGTCTACAAATTGGTTCTCCTTCCCGGAGAGATATTTTCAGAGAGAGGTACTAAAAGACCTGGAATTTCACAAAATCGAGCGAGAGATAACCTGCCGAAGTTAAAGTATGGCAAAAGTCAGTAATCGCACAGAAATAATGTATCCTAACACGACTGGATACATTTCAGCAATTGCATTGACCATTTCTAAAGGCTGAACGAAAACCTCCATAATATTCCAGGAATTCTTATAGACATGTGGCAAAAACCCTAGGCGATCACATACATAACCCAAAAAGCAATATCACACCATCGGCCCATGAAATGGCCACCGAAAATTATACTGATTATACCACTCCCTCTAACATCAACCAATGAGAAACGGCAAAATGTATAGTTACGCAGGTACTAACTTTTGAGGATGTACATAGCAACTGACATACATTCCTGATTAATAGGTGATAATCACACGCCTTCACAAACATCACGTTACCTGCTGTCAGTACAATAACAACCACATTAACTGTACTTTTAATATTTATAATACAATATTCAAACGTTGTTTATTGAGTCGTGATATTATCTAGCCAAATGCAACTCGTGTCTTCTTGATTATCAAATCATTTCTGTTTCCACTCGATATATCTCATGTAAACGGAAATGATTATTTGATAATCGAGAACCCACTAGTTGCATTATATATGACAATATAATTTTTCGGAAATCACCTAGAATCCCCTTGCTTCAAGGATTTCCAGAATTCATACAAAAACGAAGAATGCGGCTAAACATAGTGGGAAATAGCTGGAAACTCAAGACAATTCTTGAATACCGACTTAATTTTTTTTAACGCAAAAATACAACGTAACAGGGTGTTTAACAATCATAAAGTAGGGTATGTTGTCGCTTTTTGACGGTGCGCATTAGATTGTGTATGTCTCCTTTCCGATTTGTAATTTTCAAAATCTGCTGAGCAATTTTGGTGTTCTTTGAAAACGGACAATAAACATGGGGAACGATTACCTGCGTCCTTTTTGAGAGAATCATTCAGATTTTGCTTCTCGAACTGTGCAATAAATTTTCCCAAGGCTCATTGTAGATAAACATTCATTCCAATCTTCGAAATCTTCGAAAATTTAGTTAAGCATTTTTGTGTTGGTTGTGTAGTTTCTGGAATTAGACCGGTTACGCTAGGATTAAACTGTGTCTTAGAAGTAAAATCACCTGTGGCCACCTGGAAACTTTCGGTATAATATTGAGTTTTTCCTTTGGCTCAGTTACCACTACATGGAGCAGTTTCGCTATTTTTGAAATCATCCTCAAAAGATCTGGAAGTGATTTCGGGTGATCGCTAAGCTACGCCACCTTCACCAGCATCCGTAACTGCTTCGCTGCGTTTTTACCTTGTGTGGCTGCACTCCACACTTGGAGAAAGGCCCGTGTTACCCGTCCTTGCAGCCCTCTTACAGTCCTTCGCTGAATGCTCATGGAATCTTTTATCTCTTTGGGATGTGGAAGGCCAGATATGTGCACCCCCGTCTTTGCAAATGATTTAAAGTCGCAAAATGTACTTCGAGACCTCCATAATATAGAAATATATACTGTAAAGCTAAATTACTTACTGTTGCGCATTTAAATTTATATAAGTTGTTAACTGCAATCTAATATTTGTATACATGTAACCTGTAACTATAAGTTCTTTTGCATGATATTCTTTTGGCTTTTCTGATTTTGGTTGCATTCAATTCTCTCACGCAGTGTACTGCTTCATTTCATTTAGGGGTTACTTTTGCGATTCGCTCCCCGATGCAGCTTGCATTTCTAATATTATTGGGCCTCGCGCTTTTCTTTTGCCTGGGCGCGGTGCGAAAGAATTTGGTTTTTTTGAAAAAACGCACGACCTTCGATAATACGCTACCTGGAATAGTATTCTTGGCGAGTGCGTCCTTCGATTTGAAGTGTTCCTCGAGGGCGGTTGTGCTCGCGGAAAAATTCAAACCTCCTGTGAGATTTGAATTGCTTAATCCAGTAGTTTCGGTTAACAATTGAGGGGTGCGCTCGACGGAGTCCTTTCGAAACGCACGTGAGGCCAGTTTTTATCGCTTGTGATTTTTTGTTTAGTTTATTCGTTCTGTACTAATTCAGTGACAATTAGGGCTAATTGCCACCCCCATAATGTAACGTTTTCGTCTTTGGGCATGCAGTCCTGACGGTTGCCGTGTTGGGATTTGGCCTTACGCCTGTAGCTTACATTTTGGGTTCACGAGTGCCGCGTCAAGCAGATACCTTCGCGAGTAAGCGGACATTCGGGGACGTTTGTGAAACCGTCGTAACAACAGTAAGTACATGCAACTTAAATTTCAGAGTTGTGTGTTTTTTAAAGTAAAGGCCTTCGAATAGAAAAAACCTCACGTATTAATGTAATACGAGGATTTATCAACGCTCGATTGCGTTTTCAAGTAGGAATAGCTGAAATTGTGTATGTACCCTGTAAAGAACATCCCGCAGTGTGTCGTTGGACACCCGGGTCACAGTAAATCCAATTTATACAGTTTTATGTCAGTTGAAGTGAACTACGTTTTATAAAATTAGCAGAATGGTTGCATTTCATCGAGATTTCAATATTTTTACATATCACACTATTTTGTCATTATAATTGTTATGTCCTGTTATATTTTGTTGACTCCTATTCAGCAGCAGACTCTTCCTGACTTATTATGGTATTTAACCCTTCTAGACTTGCTAGCTAATTGTAAATAATCTACTTTTGTCACTGTTGACTGGATGGTCAATTTAAAGTTTTACTGTTATTGGTTATAGTTGTTATATTGTTGCAATCCTTCATAAATCTGTTCAATTTCGGATATAGGTATAAAGTTCAAAAATTCTAAGGGTAGGTGATGATTTGATTTATTAGCTAAATTTGGATTATGTTATCTTTAGCGACTGGCTCCAAAATTGTTAAATTTATGAAGATTTTTTATAACCCTAACCCACCATCATTCTGCCGAGAGTTAAATATTTAATGTCAATTTATTTAATTTTTCATACATAAATCTTATATGCAGTGATTAGTGACTTCAGTTTTAAGAAACTAATTAAAGTTATATATTACCTTTTTGTAAATAGACTATTCTTTAGATTTTTTAAGTGACGTTAGTTATATTGCCCAAATTTATGATATGCCTACAATTACAGTAAGACACATAAATCCTCTCTCTCCCCTTGTCCCAAAATTGTTAGTAAAGTCGCTTAACTGTTAAGCGAACGTATTAATCTTTTATCGGAAAAAATTAGTTTACAAAAGAACAGGAAAAATGTATTTCGTATGCATTGAGACGTCAGGAAACAAGAAAACAATGTTTTTATCAAAAATTTAATTTCAGTTTTTTAAAAGATGCTGGCAAACCGTTCCACCAGTGAGAATTCAAAACAAAATATGTTCGTGAATGTTGACTGGTATAATAGGTGTACCGCATTGACGAGTTATTTGTTTAAATGCTTACTAAATTACTGAATAGGATATTATACACATATGTTGTTAAAAGCACAATTACCTTTTGGTGTAGGGTTACATTTATCATGTTACATGATCTACAATATAACCATTCTAATCAAATTTAAAGTATAACAATTTTAATTACATTGCACTGATAACATATAATACTATATTCCAATAATAAAAATAATAACTATATACACAACATATGAAAATTAATTTTTTGAAGTAATTGCGTTTCAAATCCAGTGCTAGCCGGAATTTTTTCGCAGCCTTGGCGTTTGGAATTGGGCTCGGTGAGACCATTTGCAGTTGGGCACCAAATTAACTGTGCTCAACTCAGAACCACAAACCAAAGAGACAGAGTAACAAGATCAACACATCACCAAGACACACATCTCACACAATGGATGCGGCCCAAGCACAAACGGCGCGCTCCAACTTTGTAATCCAAACCCAGGGGGAAGTTGAGCATTGCACCACCAGACGCAAGCGTATAAAGTACCAGCCTCTAAACTACAAGGTAAAATGAAACCGTACTTGGAGATTCTTATGGAAGGTTGACGTTTATAACGCTTATTTGTGTGTTTTTTAACCAAAATTTAAGGGATTATCTTGTTTTAGTTCTTAAACGATATATTTTAAATTCAAAGCAATTCCTGCCTCTTAACTGGGTGTAACGTTGTTTTTTTAAACTTAGTTAAATTTAGATTGCATAACTTCGCCCGCGGCGTTAAAAAACAGAATATATTTGTTCCTAAAAGTGATAAAACTTAACTCTAATGCTGGAAAGCTCAGGTAGAGGAAAACTCCTATCTAACCTGAGATAGAGAACACTTGAAATGTCTTCGCTAAATCAGAACTTAAAAAAGCGTGCGAGAATCTGCAACAGATCGGGGCGGATGCCCTCCTCCATTTATATCTTTTTACCGGCCACTCTCTTGGGGAACGGCAGGAAATCCTCAGCGGAGGGAATTTCTGCTCTATTACGTATATGCGGTTGCTTGTGCCACGTCTGCTTCTACTGCAGATATAATCGTTACGGAGCTTAGCTGCCGAGTGATTTACGATCTACCAAAACGAAATTAACATGCAACTTTTGGGAATCCAAAGAAAGTAGCTGAAAATGTATTTCGAGCCTTGTGTGAAATTGTGTGCCGAAATCGTCTGCTAGTGGTGTATCAAAGGCTTCTATTCATGCTAATTCCTGAAACTCGTCTCCGTATGCTGTAATCGGTTGAATTATGAAGCTTTACGCGTAAATCTAGAATTGCTAGGTTTTGTCGTCTGAGAAATGGAGATTTAATAACTGTAACTTGTGGTAAACATGATTTACAAAAAAGGGAACACTGTTTAGGCATACATTAATACATAAAGAGACTTGGGTTTTATGTAAAGAGACACACGAATGCTGTTAGCCATTTTTATGCATACGAAAAATAAAAAGGTTGTTGTGGCCTCAGGAGACCACCTGGTTATAGAGAAAATTCGCTTAAGTTTCAGAATCTGGAGGAAAACCAGTAGACAGATAATGACGAAGTGAAAAGTAAAGAAACTACGATAGTGTCGGTTAAAGAAGGAAACCATATTTACTAAAAAACTGAGGCACATGGGGTCAGCATATGTAACGATAGATGAAAATTGTAAAAAAGTAAAAAATGCTTGTAACAAAGACAAGTAAAAATATCTAAGGAAAGAGAAAAAGGGACGCAAAGAGTGAATTGCATAGAATACCTAGACCACAACTAAACAACACACAAAAATGAAAGACATAATATGGAATTGTAACGATGAAAATGATAAAATAGAACTCCAGGATCAATATAAGTCAAATACAAAATAAGGAAAGACAAGTAAGGCCATACTGTAGTGAATACCAAATTTCGGAAATTTTTATCTGGTATTTTCAAATTTAATTTACTATTCTCTATTATTAAAATAAATTATATATTGTGTGGTATATAGAAGCTGCGTGGCGCAGATGGGTTAGCGCCAGGCTTGCATTAAGCAAGTCCTCGGTTCGAATCCCGCTGGGGTCGGAATTTTTCCGTATCCTTGGCGATTAGAATCGGGCTCAGTGAGACCATTCACAGTTGGGCACCAAATTAACTGTGCTCTACTCAGAACCACAGACCTAAGAGATAGAGTAACAAGGTCAACACATCACCAAGACACACACCTCACACAATGGTTGCTGCGCAAGCACCAAAGTCGCGATCCAACTCTGTATCCCGAACCCGGGGCAAGTTGATCATTGTACCGCCAGATGCCAGCGCATAAAGCACCAGCCTCGACACCGCAAGGTAAATGAGGTTACAGATAATGCATGCATATATTGTGTGGTTAGTATTTACAAATTCATTCTTAAATACCGCCGGTACATAAGAATTATAGTAAAATATTCATTCGGGGATCTGAAGCCTAGTTCGGCGGTCCTTGGCGGTCTGCAACCCAACGTACTCGCTTGGTAGCTCGGTCGGTGTAGTTCCAATGGACGGCGTTTGTGTAACCTAGTAAATTAGATGTACGGATCAAGATGGTGATGTTTAAATTTCGTGCTCTTGAAAATATCGTTAAATTTAGCGAATTACAAGGTTAATGATCATTACTGGTAGTGAATTAAGCCATGCGGATACTTGCGGCTCCCTGGGAGTTAAATTTGGGCCGCCCAGAGCGATGCAAACTTGAAATTTTACCTCCATAAATGTGCAGCGTTAACCAGCCGGTTTGGCAGAAATCGATGAAGAATTTATGTCTTGTCCGGGTTCCTGCAGGTGAATGGATTTACATCTTTCTGGTGTAGGTACGTCGTGCTCCCGGTTATGTTTAGTTAGATTAGGAGTTGGGGATCGTGTTCAGTGGGTTTTTAAGATATGACCGGAGTCTTATAGTCCTCTATATACAAGGGTGTTAACCGGTTCACGGCAGTGTACAAGGTATCACCAGTGTCTCGTCAGCCTGTTTCAAGTACCAGAGTTAACAGGTTCAAGTTAATGTACCAGGTATGATCGGTGTCTCTTCGGGCTGTGCCAGCTACAAGGGTTGGATGTTAGGATCAGGGAGAAATGAGATCCTAGGATTCAAGTTGGACAATAAGGACAAGTAGTTATATTCTTTTGGCTTTCGTTATCGGACTATATTCTAGGTGCGATTTGAGTAAAATTGCGTCGATCAGCGGTTTACACTACGTCGCCCATGGTGGCTCAGTTTGCCTTATTTGGAATCCGCGAGCTCGGAAGATATGAGCGTTGATTGTGACTATATTAACAATAGACAAAATTTCCAATATAATACTTATGCTTTAACTGACTTTGGGCTGGAACTTACGTCCGAATGTGTAGAGCAGATGGCAGAAGCAGCCCAAATTCCGGCGAAAAATAGAGATACAGAAAACTATATTAGACAATAAGAAAGATTATAGAGATGCAGGTCTTCTAGTCACGAATGAAGAAAAACAACTAAGAATAGAGAAAAATATGTATAAGTCTATATTTTGAAACACCCCAAATAATAGATCAAGAAGTGTCGCAGACGGTAGAATTGACAGCATTTTAGTGAATGTGGATTAAATTCTTCAAAAATTCGACTGGTTGAGCCAGGATTAGACTATATTTTAGAAGAAAAACTACTTGCCTCCACCTGACACCTTCGGTATGTCGTTTCGGGTTTACCCTCGCACTTGTTCCGCATGTTTTTAAATTATTTCAGATGTTTTTACGTTTTTTTATATTCTCCCTTTGACTCAGTTGCCAGCCCCTGGAGTCTATTTGTTCTGTTAATCACCGTCAGAAGATATGTAAGTAATCACTTTTGCAAATGATTCTGAGTGACTCTCAAGCTACAGATACGCTTGCCATTATCGAGCATATTGGACTGTTGAGTGAACTTTTCCTCATGCGCCTTCCCTTACCACTCAGAGAAAGGCCCGTACTACCCGTCTTTGTAGATTTAGTAGCATCCTCACAGTTGTTGCTAAAAACTCCGTAGTCGCTTGACCCCTTGGTATTGTGCAAGGGGAGGTATTGTGTCCTCTTTTTGTAGCCTATTTGCTTGTGACAAGCTGACTCTCAGATTTTGGTAAACACTGCATCATTCTGGGACCTTAGTTATAAAACTAAATTACTTATTGTTGAGGATCTAAATTCATGTAGTTCACTGATTGAGATTTAACATTGCCGTGATTTGTTGAGCTGTAACTTTTTACATTATTTTGTTAATTTAGTGTCACTGCTGGTTACATATACTCGTGAGTGACGGTGTTTATTGCTTAAACATTGAATGTCTATATTTTATTACTGTAAATTAGATTTAACTAGTGTATTTAGTTAGATTTTTGTAAATCCGGTCTTGTGCTGTACAGTGAGCGTATTGTGCGGTATATTTTGGTTGGGTAGCGATAAACGCACGTCCAAGCTTGCTCGCGAAGAGCATTTTTAACTGCGAAGCAACTTTCACTGGCATCTTTCAATTTCAACCTTAGTCGCAGAGCGCTAGTACTGGCGACTCCAGAAAACACATTTTCTAAGTTGTACTTTAAGCGAATGTGAAATAAATAGAAGCGCCGAGAAACCTGCACTAAATAATTGCTGCATACCAGTAAAAGTGCGGCCAGCCAACGTTTACATTTTAAGTGCACGTGGTGTACGTATATGATGTACCGATGTATATAAATTTTCGAAGCAATCCATGGCGTTCTTGTTCGAAACGTAACTTTAGCAATCCTTGAGAAGCATGCCAGCAACCGGAAATTTCCCACTATTGGGTGTGGTAGCTTCGACAGAAAAGGTTGGCACTTTCAGGCAAAATAATGTGCTTGATAAGTAAGTAACATGTTTGTACATCACGATAGATTTTCACAGGGTCGGTTTTAAAGTCGAGCAGTCTTTTAAAGCATTTTGACGATTGCGTTTTAAAGACAAATTATTTCCATGTTATTTTCAACATTATTTTTAAAGCTGTTTATGTATGTTTACACCATAAATGCAAGTATTCCCAAGCTACATCGTCTATATAATTGATTTACATGATTGTATATTTAAGAACAACTGGTCGTTTTAATGTCAATATATTTGTGTAAACAAATTGGCTTTTTTTAGTGCATGGGTTGAAGTTCATTTCAGCCCGAGAACACTGTAGGGGTAGAGTGGCTTCTTGTTTTGAAAAATAGTGATCTTTTATAAAAGCGCACTGAAGTAATTACGCGGGTTTCATGTTCATTAGCTAGCTAGTCGTGCAAACAGGACAAATAGTTATTTAAATGTTGAGGTGTACACACAAGTTTTGTTTAAATTTTAAAAATCCACGTAAGGAGCTTAGCCTCATGCACTGTTACAGATAGTATAGTTTGGAGATTAGTCGAATCTAATTGAATATTACTGGAAAGCATAATTTAAGTCTATTAATATGGTAAGCCAAGTAAAACTAGGGTAATAAAAAATTCCATACATAAGATTTCCTACCGCCCAAAAGGTAAGTTGCTTCTAAAGTACTGCCAATACCTGACACCAACAGAGAGGTCGCACAAAGTCGCAACGCTATTGTATCATCTATCTGATTCCTGAAGATTTTTGAGGATAAGCGTATTCCGTATACGCAGTCAAAATCCAAATGAGAACAGGAAATAGCTCAAGCATAAAGTTACGTATTAAACATTTTAAAGTTCTTTCTTTCTTATCTCCAAGCAGGCCTATAGCTAGAAAAATGCCAGGAAATGCCTGTTACCTTCTGGAAAAATTTGAGCACCCTCCTGCAAAAGACCCAAGGCTTGAGCCCCTTAGTCTCTGATGCTAATGGAGCTGAGACGATGAACTCAACTCTCCTTCTAGGGGCAAAGCATTTCGCTTATATACCCGTTTCTAGAGCAATATCGGGCAAACTTATCCTCTGGGGCGGCCTGGGGGAAATAGCGCTGTAGTGCTATATATGGGCATACGTGACCGACGGAACGTTTTGCGTTTATCATAAGGCGCCAAATGTGTCTGAAGTGGGCTACGCGTAAAACCAAACGGTTTGTGTCTATCAATATTTATTGTAACCTGGGGGTAGTGGCGCTAAATGTGACGAAATCAGCGATGTTCAACTTCCAACGCACTAAGGGCGTTTAAAATTAATTTTTATTAATGCTAAAGTCATAAGATCACCAACAAAAAGGAGAAAAAAAGTCAACTGGCAGAATTGCAAGCAATACGTGATTAACGGTTGACCTTTGACGATACTTATAACCTCTTTGCTATAACCAGGATTTTTGTGTGCAGCACTGCAGTGTGCGAATTGACCTTCTCAAAGCTAATTCAAATAAATTTGCCACAAAGGCTGGTGTTCAAACTATACCTTTTCAACTACAAATTGGGAAAAGCTTTTTGTTAACTGTAGTCTTTGGAAAATGACAATTACATGGTTGTGACAGGACGGAACTAATTATTGTTAGTTGTTGCTGGTGTTCCATCCTGTCACAACCATGTAATCGTCATTTTGCAAAGACTACCGTTAACAAAAGGCTTTTCTCAATTTGAAGTTGATTAGTCCCAATTTGAAGTTGTTTATTCTCAAATTGAAATTGTTTATTTCATTTTGAAATTGTGTATTCCCATTTTGAAATTGATTAGTCCCAATTTGAAGTTGAAAAGGTATAGTGTTTGCCCATGAAATAAAACAATTAAATGAAATTATGCGGACACAAAATTAGAATATAAACTGTTTCATAACATGTGCCAGTTGAACTGTTTGTACACAAGAATCAGCGTTGGTGTCGGCTTACTGGATCACCTTGCAATACTATAAGTTATATTTATGCAGACAGCGGCATTTTAATACTATCATTAGGTCAGATTTCACAGACATTGTGTACCAACAGGGTATTTTATGCAAACATCGTGTTTTGTGCCTATACCAATAGTAGGTTATCAGATAAAAACAGCAAAACACGACGCACATTCGATTATTTCTAAGGGCTCGTATTTATTTAATATTTTTATTTTTAAACTGTGAGGTGTATTCATTTGTGACCAGACACAGGCTACAATTGTCTAAGGGGTAGTTAGGTCTAGCTACTCCAATCACATCTTATCTCCTTCAGTAAAACTACCTGGGTCTATAATTATACAATTTATGTTCCGTGCGCCCTGAGTGAGTGCAAGAAATAATCTACGAAACTACACAAATCGAAGGCTTGCATAAATTCAAGGAGCATCGCAAACAGCTGGGCATATGCCACCAAAGAATGGCAGACTTGATCCTGCTTGTGTTTGACTAGCGAGAAATTTAAAAAAATTGTAACAAGCTTAACAGGCTTTGCAAATTTATTAGTTATTGTTCTATTGTTTTAGACATATATTTTAATGTAAATATTTTTTAGTTAGCTCGATTTTAAATAATAAAAATCGAGTGTGATACACCCACACAACTTTCTTTTAGATGTAATAAAAATATAAGTGTTGAAAAAAAATTGTTAGAGCCGTTTTTGAAAAAATCGAAAAGTTATGCGGTTTTCTTCAAAAGCTTGCTGTCGCATCTAGATAGTAGACAAAACTTATATATGAAGTTTTAATGTCATACCTCTTTTTGTTTTTGAGTTATTCTGATCACAAACAGACAAACACAGACAGACCAATGAACAAAAACAAGTTTTTGGGTTCAGGGAACTTTAAAATGTGAAGATTTGATGAAAACTCAATTTCGAATTTTTGGGGTTAATCGAATACTTCGTTTATTGGAAAAAGAAGTAAAAATTATTTGGCTCCCTGAAATCCTATGAGCACCAAGTAGAATTTATATCTGGCTAGAGCCTTGCGTCCAAGAGGCAATGGTGTCGAAATTATTCGCTAGCACACATTCAGGTTTGCAGTCTCCATCTACGTAGGTAGCTACCGATAATATCTAACAATATAAGTAGTAGTTAATTGGGATTCGTCCTTCAGGGCAGCAATTAAAAAGAAATGATATTTAACCCAACTTCCAGTCATTTAATCAAAGGGTATGTTATTCTTCAATGCGAATAAAACAGCAGGCCCGTAACTAGGGGGCGGGGGGGGGGGGGGCACTCTGACAGAAAAAGTTTCCCACTCTAAAAAATAAAATTAATCATTCAAATCATTGCCTTGTCTACTAGAAGAATATATCACAAAAAATATACTATTTCTTTATTTTTTAATAAAAAAAAAAACAATAGTTACATAACATCACAAAAAAGCTAATTTAAACCAATCTTGTATATTTAGCTTTTGAGAGTAAGCAGACAAACAACATAAACTTTGAGATGTTCTTGCACCAATTTAATAACATAAGGGACAGAAAACTTCAACTATATTAAAATGGTTTACGCTTATTTGCCGTGTCCGTTTTCCGTTGATTAAGCTACAGTTTAGTTTATATTTTGCTTAAATGTGTTCTTATGTATTTTAAATATGTTTTTTGTATTTTTTTAAGGTTTTATTTTTTGTAATTAGTCATTACTTCATTTTGAACTAAAGTATTTTTGACCTTATCGTGATTTTAAATGATTACATAAATTAAAATAAGTTTGCCTCCCCCCCCCCCCCCCAACCTAAAAGTTTTGCTGCTTCCTCTGAAATCAAAACCTGGTCACAGGCCTGTAAGACAGGTATTCAAATTATACGTACACATCGATTTGTCTAGTACATTTCCATGCAGTCATTTCTGAATTGCTGTGATCTCTACCTTTAATTTATTACGTAAAAACTCAAGATGGTGCTGCAGTTACACCAACGTAGTTTTCTGTCATGTCTGATTCCGCAGGAGTAGATAAAAGTTTGCAAGGGATTTTTGTCTCAAAGATGTTGAGGATATTCTTAGCGACAGCAATGATAACCCCAGCTTCGCTTCTGTATCTAATCACTTGTCTTACAGCTGTTCAACGAACCTGTAACTTAGTTCGACGTGACACTACTGACGCCTTTAACTAGCCTCGAAAGGTAATAGCAGCGATTTGCGGCTACTAACCGTGCTTTGATATCTGGTTGGCTATACGAAACAATAATGTACCTTATAAATAGTGTTTTTGGTGGCAGCTACATGGTTTTCACGCCTAAAAGTGATTAGATTAAGAAAACTTAAAATCGTTTGCTAAATCAGAACTTACAGCAGAGTGCGAGGGTCTGCTGGAGATTGGGGGTTTCTCTTCTTCAGTTATTTCCTTTTGCTGGTCTCTATCTTGAGGATCCTCTAAGAACCCTCAGAGGTTGAGGTTCTGCTCTATTACGTGCCTGCGGTTGCTCAATTGTGCCACTTCTGCTTGTGCTGCAGATATAAGTAATCGTTACGGAGCTTAGCCGTGGAGTGATTTACGATCTACCAAAACGAAATTAACATCCAACTTCTGGTGATCCGAACCCCTTGCTTTGAATTTGTTGCTACTTGGTCGGATTTATCCTTATATCTTTGCTCGGTTTTGACCTCTAACAAAATGGGGATTCCTTAATTGAACTTGTGGTAAGTATGGTTTAAAAATATGGAAAGACTATTTAAGTATAAAGTAGTACATAACGTGACTAGGCTTTCACCTGATCTAAGAGTGCAAAATCATACAGACCGTAAATGCATAAATAAGCAGTTGAGTTGTACACCTACTCTTAAGGGTTATTGCCCTGAATTTCAAACATTATAGCGGAAAAGTAGAACTTAAAGATACTACGAGATACTGACATAAAAGCGGAATGTAAAACCACATTAACTAAAAGCCCGACGCAAATGGAACCGGAAATTTTAGCAACAGAAGAAACCTGCAAAAATTCATGTTTTTATCAGTTTAGGTATTGACGATGGTTGGTTGGGGGGCCTGGCCCTCCCCAGCCAAAAATTCTAATTACGCCAATGCGAACCACGCAGATGTGTCTTTTCTATTTACTTGTATTCGCACTAGTCTCAATAGCTTAACATCCAAGTTATGTAAATCCCCATCCGATTTCGGAAAGATCTCGAAGCAGGCGCTTTTATTACTGGCAGGCAACTGTATTTCGATCACTTCGAAATCCCCAATGTATAATTTATGGCGGACTTATATTTACGGGTATCCGTACCTGTATTCGAATCCCCGTGTCGCTCTAATTCCTCCACCGAATTGCCTGCTGGGATTTAAATATTCCATTAAATTACGCCGGGGTTCTTTCACTCAATAGCTCGAGCCGATCGCTTCGGCTTCAAATAGCCCGGAACAGATCCACGTCCTGGAGTAATGGAGCCTCGAACGCATTAATCATGTCTCCTAGGCCATTCTTGCCGCCCAAGGCTCACATCGGTAGCTAAATAACTATGCAGAAGGGTATGGGGCGATTTTATTCTGGAGAGAGTGATACTTTACTAGCTTTGTTATTTTGAAAAGATAGCTAAGCCTGGAAAATATCTTTATATATGTGATTTTCCAAATAAGATTTGGGAGAACAACACCGCATTTTACGGTTAGGATATTGTAGTGCTTTAGTGTCAGTGTAAAAAGATACAAAAGCAGTAAGGTGCTTCTGGAGAAATGTAGGCGAACAATACACTTTAACCTACAGTGAGCAATTTTTAAAATGCTTCTGTTATAGTTTTTGTTTTACTTAGAAACGTAAATAGATATTGCACTTGCATCTGGTGTGAATGGAAAAAGTCAAGTTGGATGCGCAGTTTTTTCATTATATATGATTAAATATATTACAACTGATTAATATAAGGGTAGTCCAAACAAGATGCCCATTATAGTAAAGAAAAGTATTAATATTGTTAGAAAAACTCTACACGCCCTTGCAACTGATATTCCGATACACACACTAAAATTAAAATATGGATTTCTAAATTTCACCCATTTTCCTACACAAATTAGCATAGACTCACTATTTTCTAATTTTAAGCAACATCCGATTAATAACAGCTAAAAGAAGCTGCCAGTTCAGTGCAGGGGAGAGATGTCATTTTATTTCTTTGTTCCCCGTTCGTCAAAGTAGGGTCGTAACTCATACATACATGACAATCCGTACAATTGATAGGCGTCACCTGTTCATTTAAGTCTTGAGGTAAAAAGTAAAGTCGGTGTTAGCTATAGTAGGATGTCAATGCTTATCGATACGGTGGTAACCTCAGTCGGTGGTAATCAACATCGGTGGTAGTTCACGCGGGGATAGCTTTAGTCAGATTTAAATTCATGTCCATGGTAATCCACATCGGTGCACTAATATGGTCATTCACTAAGAAAGATTAAAATTTTCCAATGACAAATTACCGATAGATCATTAAGAATCCATTAATGAAACTACTATATGAGCCATACAACTTTGAAAGAGTTTTCTTCCTAACAAATTTCTAAAATATCAACTTCAATTAACCAAACCTCTTCGCTGACATCATCACATCAGCGACTATTAGTAAGTAAAATAAATTATCCATATAGAAATAATAAAATTATTTATATTGTTTATGGCTTTTATGCATACTACTACTCGCTATTTAAACATAATCTACTAGAACCTTACTTTTTATGTTTTAAAGTATTTTCGTAATATTTGAACCACTTAATATTTTCCACCAGTTCTTCAACTCACTCATCACATTTGTATCGAATTATGGGAAAATAATTTTGAAAGAATACAAAAAAATCGAAAGTTTGTGGCAACAGAAATCCAATTTTGGCTATAAGAGGGTTAATTGGATGTTTGCTTTGTTGATGTCCCCCGGTAGAAGGTACTAAAGTAAATTTATCATGATTTTGGCAAGTGGCATAATTATTTTTTTGTGCTATAAACATATTTTTACTTCTTTGTTTTATTAACTTCGTTTTTCTTTCATTGATCTTTGGACTAGATATTTGAGCTTCTTCTACTATTTGAACTATTTTTATCTAAAATGGACTCTTTGTTACTAATATTATCCATTTGCATTTGCGTTTTTTTGTTTTCTAGAATTCACCGAAAGAAATGAGCATTCTAAATATTTTAATAACATGTGTAAGTCCAAGTCATATCCTCTTGCTGCCTTCGTTCTTCGCTCCCCGACATGTATTGCGTCGATTACTATAGTTTTTACAGTTTTCTTCCTCTGCTTTTTTGGTCACCGGTACGATTATTTCTCTCTTCCACTCTTCTGGGATTTTTTCATGTTTTCAAATTTCTTGTATTACAAGGTATATTTGCTCATCTAGATTATTTCCTCCATACTTCTATGTTATTATTCCTGTTTGCTTGGACTTTTTGGACGATTGAAAGACATACTACTTGCTCTTTCGTGTCATGGTTGTCGGTGGTGTTTTCTTCTTTCATTAGATTACATATTTTAAGATCATTTAATCAGTCTTGCATACTTTTTTCATTCTTTCCACCTCATATGCCATTTTCCATCCTTATTTCTATAACCTTTTACTGTAACCTCTACTTTATAATTCGTTCCTTTATTGGTTTGATACATTCTTCTCTCATTTTTCTTCCTGTTTTAAATAATATGTTTAATTTGTTACAGACGTTCATAATATGCCATTTTCATCAATAAAGCGCTTTCTTTGTTTTATGTGTCGAAAATCAACTTTGATATTTGCTGTCGTACTGTACTCACTGCTGTCCTACTTTCGATACAGCTCAGCAAGTAGGGTGGCTCAAATTATAAGATATTTCTTACGTGTCATGAGTCATTTATTAGTGTTTGCTTATTTTATTGTGCTATCTTTAATAAATCTATGTATCATCTAAAATATAATTAAACTATCAGTCAAGTTTCATATTTTCAAGCACCGTGCTGCTTTCGTTGCCTATCTTAGTTTCTCAAGGTTTTCGAAACGTTTGGGCTGCAGCTTATCTTTTTCGGTCATTTTCCAATGTATCCTTAGTCAAGAAGGATGGTAAAGTGAGCTACATTTATGAAGTCAAATGTTCCATTAATTTTGGGGTTTTCGCTTGCATCCTGGTTTCACTTTAGTGTTGCGATATCATGCGTGGAAAATTGATGGTGCTTCTGCATGAGATATTTTCGTGATATTCTAAAAATCAGACATATTCTGGATTTTTACCTGAGTGTGCACATGTTACGTTTTTGGAAAACCGAACAGAACACTTTAACGGTAGGCCTCCCTTTTGTATTATTTGTTCCAATTCTATTGCGCTCCGTTTTTAGCTCGCTCCTTCTAGTTATGGGGGAATACATTTCGCTGTGTAAGCCGAAACTCCCTTCTCGATTTGGCTTGTGACCTCGATTTATTGTTATTTTTAATGTGTTATTGTTTCGCATTAGTTTTTAATGTATTCGTCAAATACCAGACTGGCTTCATGATTATATAAATATCAAGCTTACCTGCCTAGGGCTAATTATTTTGAAGGCACTGTTTACTTGCGATAATTGTCTGATTGTCAAAAGTAATTGAAATTTGGGATGTGTCTCACCTACCATCCAAGTTATTATTTTAAAATTTAGAACGTTGTGAAGCGGTTTTGCATGTAGTTTATAATTTAGAGTTTTGGATTTTCACTTCATGTTTATGACCAAACAACGTGGTTGAATTGAACTTAATTATTCTCCTACTAGCAAGATATTGCGTTAATGTTTTTCTTTACCCTACGTAATAAAACTAATGATGGTTACTAATTAATTACTAAGCGTATTTCGGGTTAGATAAGCCCTACTCTAAACCAAGATCTTGGGGTCCATAGGACCGTGATGTTAATCATTTATTTTATTGGAATGTTTTTGTATCTATGGAGTTTGGGTCAAATTCAATTCGAAACCAAAAATGTAACCTTCAATAGCGCTATCGCAGCTTACCGAGTAAACTACCAGTAACGCAAATTTCTAATGCTACCGTCATCTCTTTTTTGTGTGTATTACTTATTCATACTGATTATTCATAACTTTTTATTATATTTATATCTTTTCGAACGATTATCTTACGACTGTCATATTTTTCCACTATTAGATTATTTATTGTAGTAGTTTATCTGTTATTGTTGTGCTTTATTGTCGTACTCTGTGCATGTACTACCAAGTACTGTTTGACTGAAATTATTATACTCTACTGCCAATTTTATTTTTTGCGCCTTTGCTGTCCTCTTTCTTTTTCAGGGATTGTTTAGTAGCGCCTTTCGATGTATACTTTTATTTCATTAGCAAAGTGCTGGGTTGTTTGCTATTTGACGCCCATATTTTTTTAAGCTTAAGATTAGAGTCTTTTTTTTACCCACGATGCTGTTCAAGCAGATGGAAAGATTCAAGAGGCTTTAAAGAAACTTTTAACACTTACGAAAACTAAAGAGACACCCTCCAGAGCAAAAAAAGGGTATCAAACAAATTTAAAAATTATTTTATCGGCAATTTGATAGTGTGGAATAATATCTCGGAAGAAATAGACAAGATTAATATTATTCTACGAAAAGACTATTTTTAACAAATAGATTCTGCAAAACCAGTGTTATACGTTAGAAATAAAACTCAGGGGAATTCAATAATTGCTCAATTTCAAATAAAATTAAGTTGTCTACAACTGGCTTACCAATATAATTTTTTTATTCAAATTTAGCACTTATTTATAGGAGTGGCATCCAGCGAATATGTTAATTAAATGTAGTACAGTAGAACCTCGCTAATCCTGCCATATGCTAATCCGCAATTCTTTTCATCCGAACAGCTGCTCGAAAAACAGGTTTAACATGCAAATTCAGTAGTGCTGATTAGTCCATGGTGTCATACCAGGGTATGTATGTACATCAACAAGCACCTTTGATCGTTTAATTACTTAAAAATTGCAGTAAAAGACACATAACTGTATATGTACATAGAAAATTCCAGTAATCCGAACAAATTCCTAGTCGGAACATAGTCCGATGCCATTTAATTTGGATTAGCGAGATTGCACTGTACGAGTATAGTGTTACGATTGCTAGCAATCTAATTAAAAGTTTAATAAAAAAATAAGAAGAAAAGAAGGCGACACATGATAATTTGCACCCCGGCGAAAGGTAAGCTAGAGACGCCACTATTTAGCGACAAACCAAAATTAAGCATTAATTTAAGACCAGTTCCGTAGACAACCTAACACTAATCAACGCAAACGTTCTCTGAATCATAGCAGTTGACTGATTACACTAAGCTAGGTTCTGGGCACCATTCTGTACCACGTGTGCGTTTAGCCAATAATAAAGGAATTAATTTTGATGGTAACATGTTAAATTGAAGTTGCGACATGTGCAGCACACGTTTTGGCTTATGTGTAGAAATTTGCAACTCACTAACAGATAAGTGTAACAGGCGCTTTGCAATTTAATTTCATTTGACCTCATTCTGGAAAAACAAGAAAATATGTTAAAGTAGTCGATAGTCAAAATAATTCTTGGCGCTTTCTAAGCGTTGGCCAAACCCGCGACTAATCTATAAATTCTGTCCAAGTAGGGGAAATAACAATCCCGCGGCTGTGACGGGGAAGCCCCGGCTAAGCTGTGATCCCGCAATTTGGGGCCAGCGGATTCGCGTCACGTAGGCGCAAAACGCAAGCAAAGTACGTGATAATATGGCTGCCAGGCACCTGTTAACACGTCATCCCTCATTTATTAAATTTTACCCGGTTACGTGCAATGGCTGACAAGCGCTATGCGTCGCTTTCGGCCAAAGTTTGATTGTTCACGCCGCGGCCGCGACTTGATCCTTGCCGTTCTGCATTCGACTGAATTTAAAGGACGACGTTCGCGACATCGTCGTCCTTATTCCTCGCGTCCTTATCTCGTCGGGCGTGACAGATGAAACTTCTTGAACCAAAAGGAAGATTGCTTCGGTACGCCGTGCGACTGCTATGGATTGTTGCTGAAGTCTCTGTGCTAGACAGCATGTCTCAGAACTTGAGCTGAGATAATAAGTCTATGTCCAAGAGCCGAAATGCAGACGTCAGGAAGATATCCCTCATCCAATGTGCATTTGGCAGCTCTCCGAGACTTGTGTGTTAATCAGAACCAGATTAGCGACACTTTCCAACTGCCTGTAATTAACAAAAATTCATGTCTACAGTGATGTGGTTCCATTTCAATTATATGATGAAAACCTATTTACTTCATGTCACACATTTAAAAAGTGCACACGGCTACCTCGGATATATTGGACATGGTTTCTTGCGAATGTCAGATCACTACAGAGTTATAAAAGGGGCTTATTATTGTTTAGGAGTCACCTTCTGCATTCAACGGCTTGTGATGTATTGGAAGCTCCCAGAAAAATCCCTCCACAAGGATACGCAGAAATGAGCGTGCTCTACGTTCAGAATCGACCTACCTTGTAGTCAAGTTCTTAAAATCTTATATACCTGAAAACGCGAATTGCAGGTTGGTTCACAAGAAACCAAACAGCAAGTAATCTAATACTGCTTCATTAAATACACATAGCGGCACGGTAAGTTGCAGAATAAAAAAAAGTAACATTGATGGACTGACGCCGATGTTAGTCCAGGTTGCAAATAGCGATTAGTACACCCAGATGGAGATACTCTTCAACATTTAGGCCCATAAGACGGACGGTAATTTTAATGTTACAAAACGGAAGGCACGGGGTTTGGGTCTCCCGCTCGCTAGTGGGTCACCAAGTCGGACAACAGATTTAAACAACCGCGGCTCGACGATCACTGCTGGTGGCGACTGAAGGAGTGGAATCGGCAGGTTTCGTGTTGGTTGCGGTCAGAATACAATTGAGCGCTTACTGAATTCAAAATGATTCGGCAATGAAATTTTACTAAACTTCAAACGGCACGTGATTAGAGCTTTATTTAACTTTATGCCAAGGAAGCAGCTAATATCCGAAAAAATCCGTAAAATTTGAAGCTATTTGTGGAGTACCGTTATCGTGGAGTAACAAAATACCAATTGCTGTATTGTAATTCTCATGCGAACTAACTTGAACAAAGTCACGTGCTTAAAAAAATGAATTATTTTCTTGTTCCAATCGTCCCTTGCAACTTTACTTAGCACTTTTTAATCTTGAGAAACCTAAGTATCTCGTTTTTGTTTACATTTACGCTCAAAATTGCATAGAATCATTCAAAACAAACTTGAACCAATTTAAGCAAGCTTCAACTTCTCCTCTACCAAATGTGATATCCATCAATACAGTTTTCTAACACCAAGATGCCAATATAAAATTGTATCCAATGTCGATCTTCCCGTATTACATTTTCAACAGTCTTGATATTTCCCATACGAGTAGCTTCGTACGGCGTACGCTCCTGGGTTCAATTTCTAACGAACTACGGCGACGTTTAAATTTGCTAAACCAACAGGTAACTAACAGTGTAAAATAAAGAAGCACATTCGTCAACAACAGTCACCAAATTACTTTGCGTATGTGCTAAGTAAAATCATGTCACACATTTGTCTTCGCAGAACATGCATCCCATGTCTCGTATGTTGTCACTTTCCTTACCTTTAGAGTAGAATAATATTCTTCTTGCATATTATTATAAAGGTCTTTGCCCTTTTTTTGTAACTTTATATAACTCGAAAATATCACAATGCAGGTTGTCAAGTTTAAATTCTGATTCACCTAATTTTATTGTTAATTGATAACCTTTTCCAATTCAGAGATTCTTAACTGGCTCGTTCAGGTATGTTTCGGCTGTTGAGAACTGAAGGCCGTTTCTACCAGTCATATTGTTAACGTAATTGGCATTAAAACGTTACGCTTGCCAAGCGAGTCAACGAGTGCATGTTTCTTTCTGGTAGGTTTTAGTCAGTTGATCTTAACCTGGAAGCAAACACTGTTTACAACCGCCGCTTTGAAACAAACGCATCCTGGACCGCGGGAGATATTGTACTTTCCTCCTTACTACATACTTTGAGAACATTCCCAATCCGCCACCTAGGTACTCCTCCTCTAAAGCTACAGAATTTCCTCAAGAAAAATACCCCTATTGATCACGAATCAAGCAACACAAACATTTATATCACATTTAGTACGTTCTCAAGCTGACGATATTATTACCAAGCTAACAAGCTTCCACCTAATACAATTGTCGCGGGTTTTATCATAATCCACAGCCTGCTACGAACAACATTTAGAGCAAAAGTTCTAAATTGATAATTCTGTGGATATAGCTTGGGGCTACTCGCATGTACGTTAAACATATACCGAACAACATTAAAACAAAAGGCTAAAATAACTATATTTGAAAGCGCAAACGTTAAAAACATCTAAAGACAGTCCTGGCTTAATCCGACCTTGTTCATATTCACATACATTAAAATCGGACCCGATTTATACACATAAGCGCTATTCCAACGCAGCTGGATAGTGAACTTGGCGAACTTATCGGGTAACTGCTAACATTTCCTATATGTACTACATTATATCTTCTTATCTTCGAAATATGCGGACTGCGGCGTCGCATTTAATTTGGCCCTGAATTGCGTCATTCAAACCTTAAGTGCGTGATTAGTGGAAAGTTGTCACATCCGATGCTGGAAAACGCTGGTTGCTGGCAGGCACTTCAATAACTGCTGACGTCTCGTCTTCAATGTGGACGCCTCACCCGCACACAATATAAATGGCGTTTGCTGGACTCGCAAACGTTGTCTTGACGCAATTAAGAATTATAAGTTGCGAATTAATTACGGCATGCTTCACGCAGCTTGTGTATATTTCGTATTTCGCAGAAAATACTCAGAAGTCGGAGATGCAAGCTGTCGTCTCGGAGCACCGCCTGCATGCAACTAAAGCTTAAGTTAACCATCGCCCCGTCCCGCTGGAGGACGAATCCGCTCGCTTTTGTATGATAAAGTACACTGATTAAATCTAATTAACAATAAGAACATAGAACTACAAACTGGCTACGTTTTTAAATATGAAAATAAACCATACAGGTAAGAACTCCAGTTACCGGTTTTACTATATACCCTGCTTTTAACATTGATATTAACCTCTTCATTATATTAGATGACGCTATTCAACGCAGCTGATACCTTAGCTGCCTTTGTTGCTTGGTATTTTACTTGTTCCTTAGGTATTTCCCAACTGGATACATTCATTTCAAGAAAACTAAACGTAGATAATTGCTCGATTAGGTCTTTCTCAATTTGTAGTTTGCACTCTATCAGCTCTTACTTCTATTCGTTTAAAGCTTGAAGTTTCAGCTTAAAATATAGCAGATACTTGTGAAGTCATTAATAATTTAGGTAAACTTCCAGTGTTACCTACACACCCTCTATAACAACGAAAGTTGGCAGTTTTTGTGTTTGCATAGGTGTTATAATATGTAAGCAGAAGGATTCTAGAAGCCCTTGTTAGTTATGGATTAGAAATTCCAATAGAAAGACAGATTATCGTAATTCTAGTTAAGAACGTAACGGTTTATTAACCTCCTGAGAAATATAATCCGTAGCACTACTGAAATCGGTTTATATAATTATATTAACCACTTCATTTTGTCCCATCATTTCGGAAAATCCGTTTTTCTTCCTACTGTGTTTTCATGTGCTTCTGCACCATTGGACAATTTCAAAGCAACATGCCTTCTGAATGTGAAAATGTGTGCCACTACACCAGCTAATAATGCGACAGAGTATCTAAGACACTGTCGGAATTCATCATAGTAATTAACGTATTAAGAGGGGTAACCCAGCCTTAACATTCGAGCATATTTTTACCACTCGAGCGAGCGCAGGGAAGCAAGAGTGGCAATTTATGTGAGAAATGTTAAGACGGTTTCCCCTCGAAATGCGTTCATTAGTTTATTGTTCATTGAGGCAATAATTTTGAATCAATAATAATGACTAAAAACTGCGAAATCGAAATCGGACTAACATAAATATGTGTGATGTTGCTATAGTGGATACATGTTAAATGAGTGGATGCATGTTAAATGTATCTTAACAATCGAGGACGCGATCATGTTAAACACTGTTTAACATTTCAATGAACAATAAATAGTATTTACTAGTGATGGGCTTATTCGAATGAAAAATAACCGGTTATCCGGTTATTGAAATAACCTCTGTAACTCGGTTTTCGTTCCAAGTATTCGAATAAAAAATAACCTCATTCTGATACGTACTACGTGCCGTATCTCAGCGATCTGCGAGTGATCGAAATAATACGTCATTCATAACTCATAACCATAAGCAAGGCAGATTGTAAAGAAAACACCATTTGGGCGTCTCGCTCTACAGTTGTCTCCCTTGCTTCCTTGCCTGCTGAGGCTCGCGGTCGATCATAAACATAAATCAATTTTTTGCCGCCTTTAACCCGGCCGATCGATAAACATAAACGTTTTACCACTGTTTTTATTGCGATTAGCAAGCAGTCCCGCATATTTCTTTCTTTCTACACTTCTTAATAAATACCTCTTAATTTCCAATACATAACACATAATGTACATATTATGTTTTGGTTATAGAATGGAGGAATGTAGGAGTAATCGAGCTAATGCAGAATAGCGAGTCGTAAAACTCATACAAATACAACAATATATTATTAATTATTATTATATTATTATAAGTCGCCAGCAATCGAAAACAATAAAGGTGTATCCAGATATCTTTCATTCATACCCACAATTACTTATTGCATAAACTCCTTAAAAATCAAATAAAAATCATTTATACAATTATTATAATTAACGATTAACTGAGTTCCTCTGCTATCTGCAAGTTACGATGCCGATACAGATGACGCTGAACCGCGTAACCGGCAAACCGGTGAAATCGAAACGAATCGAGAGCCAAAATGTATTCGAATGATTATTCAAATAATCATTCGGTTATTAATATCATTCGAATGCAAATAATTTGGTTATAAAAATTGTCCGGTTATGCCCATCACTAGTATATACACACAGAGACTGTTTGGTACACATTCCGCTTCTATAATGCAGAGTAACCGAAGTTTGAGAGTTAGAGAAATTATTTGCATAACAATCTCTTCTGATAACTCGCTGAAATGTCATTAAATGTTGTAACTTCTCTTAATCTAAAAACGGTCACTAAGAATGCAATAATTGATATAAAAGTGTGTATTGCGTCGCTATATTAGTGACGTCAGCAGGATCAATGTTTTTAGCAAGGATATTTTATTTTTACAATTTTTTTAAAACAACAGAATTTCCCATGCTTATCACTAGGAAATCTAGATATTAAAAATATTCCTTGACCAAAAAATTACCAAAAGCGTCTAAACTATTTCAAAGATTTTACCTCTAAATTTTGTCAGACGCATTATTTGTTTCTTGGGGAATATTCTTTAATGCCTAACATTCAGAGGAGTGAAAAGTGAAGAGTGAAGGGCTTAGAATAGAATAGAATAGAATTTCTAAAATGTTAATCTTACTTAACCTATTTACAGCTACCGTCCCTTGAAGACTACATTGGCCTGGTTTACACTCACCTAAATAGAAATAATAAATACGTTGTCTTCTCTACATATACAAAACAATGCACAAATAAATACACAAATAGATATATCGGGTGTCCTAAAAGTCTGCAAACGCCTGAATATCTCGAGAAATACGCTTTGGATAAGGAGCCATCAAATAATACCTGTGGGTGGGGCGGGTTGCAACATAAACCCGTTTTTTGCGATTTCAGCGCCAATTTTTTACTATTGATAGATGGCGCTGAAATCACAAAAATTGACATTTCTCGCTATTTTCAAGAATCGTACATCGAATGGAAAAACCAACAAATGGTTCAGGTTCGAAATAATAAATAGTTCATTTGATAAAATTTATTTATTTTTGATATTTTTAGTAACTTTCCAAATTGTAACGGAAATTTAAATTTCGTCAACGAAACACGCACAATATTTTATTTTAGACTATCTCCGGGATCACTCGGCGAATCGTCAGGTATCTTCAAAACCAGCCGGAGAATCGTCTGGCACGTTCGAAGCCACTCGGGGAATCATCGGCCACGGTCGAAACCACTCAGGGTATGGTGGATACGTTCGGAATGACTTGGAGTATCATCGGGTATCTTCGGAACCATTTCGGATACGATCGGGTACATTCAGAATCGCTTCAAGTACTAATTTTTTTAGCGTAAACTGCGAATCTGCAAGCAAAAGTGAGGGTTTCTATTTAAGATTTTAAAATGGCCCACCCGCAGGGGTGGGAAGTGAATTTTATTATCATTTGACGGCTTTTAAAAAAATATCAAATACGTGTTCTTTCGTTTCCCGATGCAAAGCGTATTTTTCGAGATATTCAGCCATTTCCAGACTTTTAGG
Source organism: Agriotes lineatus (assembly GCA_940337035.1). NCBI lineage: Eukaryota > Metazoa > Arthropoda > Insecta > Coleoptera > Elateridae > Agriotes > Agriotes lineatus. The sequence goes on from OW679203.1 coordinate 85,749,181, forward strand.
ACACCCGGTATATTGCGCAAATATTAGCCGGTGTGGTAACAATGAAATCTCGGGTAATAAAACAGAAATATGTGGAAAACCATGGAAAGAATTGTCAGGTCATTTTGTATTTTAATTAGCCACCTAGGCTTTAGGGCAGCTTGCCCGTATAACATACGGGCAAGCTGCCCTAAAGCAAACCCTTTTAGTTACTTATTTGGCTTCATCGCCTAATTCCATAATAATGATTGTGCACATATTTGGCCTCAAGCGCAGTATTTCTCGTCATCCGGGGCACCCCTTTGTTGGTACTTTGACAGTCGGGTGTTAACGCTCGCAGGATTTCCGAACTTTCTAGAATTTACGCTGTTGGTGTGACTGCGAGGCCTCGCGCTGTCTTTGTCACCGGAACTTATTTGTTTTATTGGGCGCATCGCCATTGGCTGTCGAGAGTCACGTGGTAACGCCGTTTTGGCTCACGCCACTGCGGGGGTCTTAACGCTTCTTGCGGGGGCATTCAGCCGAGAGCCGTCGATCTAAGAGGTCGGATAGTGTGTGTGTTCGTGCGGCGCTCCCGCCCTTGGCGGGGGCGTCAGCCTTTTCCCGTCTCGTGCTGCTTCAGCAAGTGTTTGATAAACTGTTTCGCCTTAAGCGAGAGTCGGCAGTTCAACTCAGGCGATTGAACAAGGGAGGTGTGTGTGTGTCGTTAGCGGCGATCTTATTACGCCAAGGCGTAGGTGTGATGGAATTCCATGCCCGGTTCTACGTCGTCACGTAAGGGAGTGTTCCCTTTAGCTCGTTGTGCGAGGATTCCGTCGAGGTAGGACATCACTTGGGCTAGTTTGGCCGTCGTAGCGGCGTTTGTTGAAGCGCCAGCCTTTGTCGCCATTTTGGGCGCATCCAGACCATTCACACGTCGGCCGTTTTAGCGGCGAATGAATTGCTACAGGCAACCTGTTTCCCGCCAGCTGGACCGCATGCCGATCTCTTGGGCCGTCACCAATAAAATTAAGGTATTTGTAACCATTGAATCATACTAACTTCTCGTGCGCGAGCTGTGCGCTTAATCATGTGAATAATTGCTGAACTCTTGCCATACGTGCTGTAAGACGGCAACGCCAGTTTGGTCGCGGTAAAATTGCATGTGCGCGAACTTGATGTGAAATCTTGTGCACCGTTAAAAACGTACCCTTCGCATCTTAAATTGTTGTCGCGAAGTGGCGTCGCTCGCTCATTTTTGATCTAATCACTTCCCTCACTTGGGCTTTGCTGTGTTTGCCCAAATTATCATGTGAGCATTTTTATGAACAAACGTTCCCCTTGTGGGACTCATATGTCAAACTGCTTTTGATTTTGTACAGTTATGGGTGTTGTTTAGTAACAGTAGTGCGCCCATCAGCTGATGCTTATTTATAAGAATTAAAGCAATGTTTGCGGCACGCTTTGCTGCCCCAATGTAAGAATTGAATAATAGACGCTTATCTAATTAAGAGACGCTTTATTCTTGGTCGCTTTGTGCATGTTCTGTTTCAGCGTGCGCCCATCATTGAGGAGATAAATGTACGGTGGGGCCAGTGAGATCAGAGCGTGCAGGTACGCTTGGTGGTGACATTGCCGTGGCTGAAAGAGCCCCACTTCATGATCTAAGTATTTTTGCCATCACGAAATCGTTGTGTGAGTTTATAATTCACGAGTACCCCTATCGACGGAGTGTCTTGAATACTTCGCCCCCGTCTAACCGCCCAGGCCCGGTTATTCGGGTTAATACAGGCTTGGTGGCGCCCTTTTTATTTTACCGTTATTTACCGACCCTCTGGCCGTTATCCTTAGATAATCTCGTTAAGAACCCGCCCAACTCCACTGAAAGTCTAGCCGGCCTATCTTGTTGTGGCTGGGTAGCGGCCTAGGAGAACTTTCGTCCCGATTTCGTCCATTACGGCACGCGCCGGCCGTTTCGTTTATGTACGAGCCGGTGCGGTGTCGTAAAGTCAGTTCAAGACCGTAACAGAATGTCTGGATTTTTCTCCCGATTGCGTTTGTATTTACTTCTGTTCTATTGTGTCAGCGGAAGTTTTATAAATTTCCAAATCGTCTACTCGGATAGGTTGACATTGATCATCAGTGATCCACCTCCATAGGGTCGAACTTCCAGGACCGCGTGGAGTCGCTTTTGTAATCCTGACTCTCTCCACAAACGTACTCTTTTCGAATCAGGATGATAACTAAATCTTGACTCATCTGAGAAAAGTACAAATGACTACTGCTCATTTTGCCAGTTTTGAAATTCTCCTCCACATAAATACTGCTCTCTCTGATTTTGTCTACTTATGACAGGAAGTCTTAATGGTTTTCGGGATCTCAACTGCACCTCATGTAATCTATTGCGCATGGTTTGGTCACTGATTAAAATACTGTGAGTTCTCTGTAATTCATTTTGGAGATGACGTGCTGTGTAAGTTTTATTACGACGAGCAAAATTTCTCAAAAATATTATATTAATGACTATGTGGATACAATTGCCGGTCGGACTAACTCAGACAGATGGATGCAGTTCTATGAGTACTAACGATTGGCTTAAAAGAAAAAACGGGCGCCAACGAATCTTTTTCAATTAACAACAAGAGTATCCAGGCATTGATAGAGAATTTGTAAAACGCTCATGTAGCAGTAACACAAAAACAAGACCAATGCTAGTATCACAGTATAATAATCGCGTATTCAAAATCATATAGTAGAAAGTACAGGTGATTATTTGTTAGACGTTGATTAAACTTAGGGTAATAAATCTAGGTCAAACTTAAGCTGTACCTCAGAATACAGACTCGGCTTGTAAGAAAATTTGCAAGTAACACAGATTAAAAGTACAAATATAAATGATATTAAACACTACCACAACAGTTAAAACGGTGTAGCGACGATTAATGTCCGTTCCGTGGCTGAAATAACACTGAGTGCATTCAGGTACGAAGTTCGTGAAGCGAACTGTTTATATCGGCCAGAGCCCCAAATACAGCCTCCGAACTTCTGACACAACTCGGCAGGTAGGGTAATCGAATGGGGCACTCAGCACCGGATCACTGTCTACAGTATTAAATGGTTTTTCATAAACTGAAATCAAAACCTGTTAATCATTTCCTTTGTTGAGCCCCTTCTGCCCCCTAGAAAGGTCAAGTAACTAGCACATATAATGTGAAAGGTAGAACCCCAAACATCCCATACGAAGATCGGGAACGGCAGGTACGTTTAGAGCCAATAACAGGTCAAGGTCGGAACCCTCAATCTGGAAAATTTCCCAACAACTTCTGTAAAATAGTGTAAAGGAGGCTAACGTAAATTTCCGAAACCGCGGCTACAAGAAAAATGCTCAAAATGGAATCAAGGATGCCTTAAGCACGGCGCGAAAAGCTTCAAGCGACTTAGCTCAGATGGTCAAGCAGTGTGCCAAAAAGCATTAGAAGAGCGCTTCTAAGAATCCGCCGAAAACTGGCGTGAGGTAACTTCCTCTAAAACTTTTAAAATTGCTTTCATCCACTTCACAATGAGGCGAATTTCAACAAACCAAATGCCGCATAATGTTGGACACTTTCAGAAGACGCCAACTGCTGGCCATCAAACACCAAAAAGAGAGAGGGACGCCGGAAAAACAAAAGCCAAGTTCAAGTCGCTTCTCGTGCCGATAAGAACAATATCTAAGCGGAAGGAAGACGGGCGAAATTCAAATCATGCGTTACAGAACGGGAAGATCTAAACCGCGAGCACGAACCTGCGAAGTTAATAGGGGCGCAATTGAATCGTAACAATTCTTAGACCAAGTTATTTTGTTACAGAAGTAGTAAGCGTTTACATTTAAATGATCACAATACGACAAATCCACGCGTAGACGGTCAATGGTTTGTTTACAAGGCGAATTATGAGATTAAGACATTAATTGATGTACCAGCTTTGTGACTGAGCTAAACAATTTTTGACCCAGAAAATCAATCTTTCCTGCAACAATAACTTACTCTGGCTAGATGTCATCGACAGAGAGGCTCGATTTGACGATAGGATTATGTGAGTGTATACTATCTCAAAATTTAGATAATAGGCAAGTTACTTTCTCGACCAGAACCGTTCTATTAAACACACACACACGAATTACATTGAATTCAGCGATCGACACATACGAATTCAAAACTAACAGCACCCTAAGTAACGTCACTATATATACAGTGTAACTCAAAAATTCTCGTTAGCACCAGCAAATATCGGCTGCATGATTCCGCTTATTAATTCAGTTGTATTAAAGCGTTAGTGTAAGGCCTGATGGGTATTAAACATTTGACTTCAAAACTATCTGCTACGTGCGTAATGACACACATTTGTCAATTATTAACATTAGCTTTAAAGTTCACTTTCATAACAAACCAATTTAATAAAAATTCTGCCTGCGTGCTCTATACTCGCCGGAGGCATCCGTTACCTACGTGAGGATATGCCCAGCACCCGAAGATGGGGAAAATTTTCCCCTACAGAAGATTTTTACCGCGACTGGTTATGAGGGAAAGGCCACTAGGTGGCGGTAACATGTCTTCAACCTTTCCCACGCAGTGTCGAAGAAACTTGTACGAGAATAGTCAAAATCCAGTAGCCTAGAGGTCGTCGGAATAACTACAACGGCGGAACAAACAGGAAAATGTCCGCTGGTTTGATTCAAAGAAAATGAAAAACGCCATTTTTAAATTTGCAAGAACTTAAGGCGGCGGAATTGTCATATGCAAATGAAATAACGCTGCCTTGAAAATGTTTTTCCTCCTATTACATTAGGCCAGTTGCCTATTTAACGCTCCAGTTTAAGGCCTGCAAGTAGCTAGTTAGGCGAGTCGAAGAGGAAGAGTTGCCTTGTTATGGGTTAACGATTACCACAGGTGTGAGCCTGGTGCCCGAGCACCCTACTGAATTAATTTCAATGCTGATAGTAATATTAAAGTAATATCGAAATCTTTCAAATAATCTTCTATATTTCTCATGTAATTTGAAATGCTGATTGTACCATTCCTCGTACCTTTCATCTACTCGACTGCAGATCACAAACTGGAAAAAAACGTACCACTTGGTAGCACAGAATCTATTCTGACCTATCCGCAGCCTCCATGGCTAAAACGCCTGTGGGAGGGTAATCTACATTTTTGACACTCATGTTCAGCTACTGCGTGCAGGTAAGGAATGTTTGACTGTGCTTCGTGCGTACTTAAAGTCTTGTTAAATTACGTTGTAGGTTACTATTATATATTTTAATAAGTCAGCGGTCCATCGTGATCTAATTAAGGGCTTTGCACTTGACGATAAACTTATTTCAATTCGGGCTGAAAGCTTCGCCTAATCGATACCGGACGCTTTGAAATAATTAAGTCCTTTGTTGCTCCTAATAAAGTTCTGATACTATTCGTTCATTAAAGCGTCTGTTTTGTTTATATGATGGTAATTTGGAATTACTAAAGGATTTTTAGGTAAATACATGGCTTATGTTCGGCATTAGCTCACGTTGTGTTTTTCTCTATAGTAGCTTGTTCCGCCGTATTTCAATTATCTACCCTAATCTTTCATTGCTTATAAAGATCAAGTCATTGTAGTGCATTATTTTTTTCATGATTTCTCTCCGACCTCTCCTTGTGAGCTTCCCCTTTATTTATTAAATTTCGACGGCGCCGTAGAGATTGCGCATATGCTTTCGTTCGGTTTATTATCAGCCTATTTATTAGCACAAAAGTAAGAGTGACAGGAATTTAAGTCGGTCAGTTGCGTTACATATTTAACTTAAACTTTAGAACGATTAAATTTGCACATGAAATTTAATAGAAAATAATAAAAAACACCTGAATTAATTTAATTTTTCAGAAATTGACTTCACTGAGAAGTTTGCTGATATGTTTTACTAAAATTACAAAGAAACCAGTCGAGTTTTTTTAACAAATCTACCTGATACTGAGCAACTTTATTAAATATAACTTTTAATTATTTCATGGAGAAATCAAGATAGAAGTTTGCACGACCTACAACCCAATCTCAAAAAGGAACTAGACATTTTAGCGCATTCTCTTTGAACTGAAAATTGGAAAACTGTATGATTTCAATGTGTAGCTCAAAATCTCTAATCGAAATGTCTCATTCAAGACATAATCTTGGAACGCAAACACTTGTAAAAGGAAACATAACTGTTGATATTTCCGCTTTCATGCCAGCGATATTCACAAAGCTCGCCATCGGGAAACGAGCAAATAAACTCCAAAGCCCGCTTTCACCCAAACGCAGGAAATCTTTCAAGGGAATTTCATTCGTATATAAATTATTTATCCGGCCCTGTTTATGCAAACTTGTGCCGTGTGCACGACAAGCAATGGAACGGATTTGTAGTCGTCGAACAAGGCTCGGTAACGAGGATAATAGGATTAGAGTCTAAACGAAAGATGAGGTACAAGATCGTTTACCAGAAAAGACAATCCGCGGCAGCTGCAAACGCGCCAACGCCAATATTTCGAGGATTTGGAAATTTCCTCCGCAGCTTAGTGTTGTAATGAGGGGCATATGCATGAAATATTATTGACGAATTACAAATATATTTTATCCAAGAGTAAGATATCTGTTTCTATAATATAATCTAGATGAATTACGTTTCCTAATTTCCAACCCGAATTAAGTACCTTATTCAAGTCAAATAAATCTCTTGCTATTATTTCTCCCGGATATGTTGCAACTGTAAATGATGACAAGACAGCAGGCAAGGGGTTGCGGATAAGAAATATAATAATTTTCCAAGAAAGTAAGCAGAGCGAGGTTGGGATTCACGACCTGATAAGACAGAAAATCAACTTTTGTAAGTGTAAATAACAGAACAAAAATCGAAGACAGCTTTTTCAAAGTTCAAGCAATATTAAATGAATGGTGAAGGTAGCTCGAAAAAAATAATAGCTCCTTCGATAAGTATTTCAAGCGAAAGAGAGCAACAATACTAAATAATATAAAACTATTTTTAAAAAACGAAATGGAAAAAACAAGGAAATAGAAGCAGGCCATAACCAAAGAAACGAGATAAAAAAGGTAGGAAATAAGATAAGGATACGTGAGAAGAAATAAGAATAATAAAGAAATAATAAAATAGGGGATTAAGAAAAGAAAATGGACGCAAATGAGAGAAACAAGAAGAATAATCACAGTGGTTATGGAAATTACTATTCCAGAAGAAAAACTGGGAGATCAAGTCGAAAATTTATCGTCGGATGAAGTAAAGATATCAGTAAGTGATAATGAATTATATACTTTAGGAAAACACGATAGAAGAAAGATAACAATGGCAAGATTCAAATATTTTAAGCCAATTGGGATAATGAAACAATATAAAACAATTTATTATAATACAGAGATCTGCCGCCTGAATGGTCGCAACTGGCATTATTCCATAGAGGGAGAGAGAGAGAGAGAATTGCAAGGCGTATTCTTTCGATCCTCTCTCTGTTCTGAAAGTAATTTCCGGTACAGCGTTCATGGGCGAGAAATCGCATGTAAAAGTTTTGAGCTTTTGTGAAATTTTATGGACTGTACCACTGCATTATGTGCTAAGGGCGAGTCCTAGAGTACTCGGATTGTTGTTGTGGGCGAAGAAATTATTACGGATGGCAGGGTATTATTTTTAACATAAAAAACCGCCTGCAGCGTGCTTACTGCAAAGTTAAATTTTTAAGCTTAAGAGGCCTTTTTGGAGCGGAAGCTTGATTGGCTAAACGTTTTGTGGTTAACACCGCGGTGCCATTAAAGGTTATGGTGGAAGTCCTGTTAGGCTGTGCCCCGCGTACAGGGTCCTTGATGTATTAAAGGTACTTCGGCCTTACAACTTTCTATGCAAAACGTAAGTTAAGCTTTGGGGCAGACATTCGTTCAGGCTAAGGTGCTTTACGTGTGGCACTAGCAGCGATCCAGATGTACCGTTTGCTGTGGCTAATTTGGATATGTGAAATTGCAAACTTTATTCTCGCGCCAACTTGCATCGATGCTTAACCTCATACGATGTCAAATGTTATGCATGTATCGCAGCATTACCTGTTCACGTTGTTAAAGTTGGTAAGCGAAATCGGTGCTGAGACGGATTTAAGTATCAAATTTCAACCATTATATTGGCGGGTTCGCTGATTGATTAACTATTTAATGTTGCACACTTTCCAAATTTTAGAAAGATTCAAACTTCTTATAGAATTGCTTGCTGAATTAGACGCCCAGAGAGTTAACTCAACACCGTTTTACGGGGAACATGCAAATACCACAATAATAACCCTCGGTTACAGTAGATGGATTGCATTTTGGGAATGTGTAACCAGTTTTGTTATTAATAAGCCAAATTCGTCACGTTCCTGCAATGGTTATTTTGATAGCTTTTTGGAGGATTTTTTTAGCTAGCAGCTAACAGTCTTGGCAGTCTTGCAGTTAACACCTGAACCGGCGAATTATGAATTCGAGCGGTGGGTTCTCTATAGGTACACGGTTTTAGCAGACTTTGCTATCGATCTATATAGATATTTATACGAAAAACGGGCTCAGAAAAATGTTTAATTGGCATGCAAGGCCCCCTGCTTATCGCAACGATCTTCCGTGCACGTTCAGCTTAAGCTTGAAGATAGATCTACACAGGGGGGGGGGGGGTTGTAAAAGGAGTTCGACTTACTCAAACAGAAATGGAGGTTACAGGTCATGTTAAATTACGCAATAACTCGAACGCCTCCACGTGCTAGTAACTGCTTACTGGTTTCTCATGTATTCGATTCCTCGCTTATCAGAACTATGCAAAGGCGGCGGTGACTGGTGGAGTGTTCTATCTCTCCAGCGCCCAAGATCGCTCTCGGCTGGAACTCAAGTTCTGAACTGGAGTCTGAAAAAACGGGTTAATTCTGAGGCTAAAATTGGCCACGGATTCCCCTCTTATACTGGTTCGAGTCCTCCTTCCACTGAGCTTATCTAGAAAAATCTGAGTGTTAGCTACAATCGGTTACATTTTGCGACGACCACCTGGCTCTCTATAACCTCTTGTAGGGCGCAGATGTTTTCGTGTGGCTGCTGGATGGCCCTTGCGGCGGTGATAGCGCCGTGAAAATTGATGTAAACGCTAACATGTTTTAAAATAATTGCAGCAACGCGAATCGTCAAAATAGTGGGGGCCAACGCGTCTTGAATAAAAACAATGACATAGACAGAAGTGTGAACTAATAAACTAAAAAGAAAGCAGTCGATTGCAAGATAATCTAAAAAAAATTTGGTGTAATACACGCACACAACTTCCTTTGCAGTGATCTTATAATTAGCCAAAAATTTGATTTTTAATTTGTCATTTGCCATTTGTCAAAAATTCTAAACAATTACAAATTCTGCAGAAACCTTACAAAATAGAGCGTTTGTTAAAGAGACAAATTTTCTCTAAAATGTTAAGATGAATTGAAAAATGTAATAATATACCGATTACTACCATATAACGAGTACTATTTAAAATAGGCATTAATTAAAGAAATGAAACAACAGAAAGGAAACCCATTTTAGAGGTATTCAACTGAAAACTCACCTATATCACATCAATACACATTAAAAATGTAAGAAAAATGTCAGGTTTGACAAAAATTTTAGAAAAAATAAAAAAACTGAAAAATCACAAGAGTAAACACCATACTTCCGGTTATGCGATTTTCTTAAAAGCTTCCTGTCGCATCTATATAGTAGACATAACTTATACAGTGTGAAAATAAAGTAACGAATAAATTTATAAACATCGTTGATATTTCTTTTATGAAAAAATCTTGAAGGCGTGTAGCGATTTTGACCATACGGAATATTTTCAGCTGATTTTCAGTTTCTTATGTGATTTGTTTTTCATGATATGACGTCATCGACTTTTTTATTATTTATTTTAGTAGTACTTTTATGTTGGTTTCAACGATACAAAATTTTCAATATGTTACATCTGAAAAATCGAGAAAAAATAGTCCTAAAACTTAAATATTAGAAACCAATGAAATGAGAAAAATAAATCTAGTTACCTGTAGATAAAACAAAAAGAATTAATTACTTGTCAGAATTCAACAATTTGTAAATTTCATAACAAAATAAGCGTCCTTTTCTTTATCTAAATTAGAATTTACCTTTAGAAAACTATTTTATTAATGAAAATGGTACAATTAAGCGAGACACAGAGAATTGATTTTTTTAGTATTTATTAGTGCATTTTTCAATTGTTTCTTTAAATTTCAATAAAAACGAATGTGCCGTCAATGACTTACCGTCAAACGTAGGTAACTGGATTTATTTTGTTCACTTCATTAGTTTTTAATATTAAAACTAAGACCATTTTTCTCGATTTTTTGCAGATGTAACAATTAAAAATTTTATATCGTTGAAAACAACATAGAAAGTACTACCAAAATCAATAATAAAAAATACAGGTTGTCATTTAAAAAAAGTCGATGACGTTATAACTTTAAAAAAATGATGTAGCAACATAAAGGTGGTTGTAGTGCTATGTCCTATGATTAAAATCGCTATACCCCTTCAAGATTTTTTCATAAAAAATAATATTAACAAAGTTAATGAATTTACTCGTTACTTTATTTTAACACTGTATATGAGTTTGAACGTCATACCTCTTTTCGTTTTTCAGATATTCTGTTAACAAACACACAGACAAATAAACAAAAACGTATTTTTTAGGTTCAGGGGACTCTAAAACGGGAAGATCTGTTGAAAACTCAATTTCAAATTTTTGGGTGAATCCAATACTTCCTTTATCGTAAAAGGAAGTAAAAATCATATAAGGCGACAGCCAAAGAGTCCCATTAACAAATAAAACAAGTAACAACAACAAGTGTATATAATAGCCAAACAATAACAACTGCTTATAATAACCAGCAGGGGCGTATCCAGCTCAAAACGGAAAGGGGGCAGCTTAATGAATTCAATCTCTTTCATTAGGGGGGGGGGGGGCTCCATGGGAGGAAGGGTACCATGAAATAATACACAATTAACAAAAGGAAGAACAGTGAACACCATTTATTTAAAAAAAAATTATTTAGTTTGCGAGGATTAGTTGCAAATGTTTTAACTACAGCTTCCACTAATTGCTCCTTTTTTGCAACGGAAAAAAGAATTCGCTCTTTTTAAAACATCATGAAGTCTGGCGCTTCCTGTACCTCATTCCGCATTTCAAACCACAATTCCCTTTCTCCTTCAATGCCCTCCAAATTATAAAAGGTTGCACAAGATGAAGTACTTTAATTCCATTCTTCCAAAGAAATATCCCTCATGTTACTCCGATGAAAATGTCTCAATGAAAATGCAGGCAATTTGTCTGCAAAACATCTGACTTCTAAAGATGACATGATGGAATCCAAGTAAGAAATTGTTAGAAACCTTCTCCAAAATTCGGATGGATTTTTGGCTGGAGGGTTGCTCTTTTGCTTTTGTCGGCCAGCAACGCGAGTGGCGGTTATAAAACTATTCAAATGTTCCAAAACGTCAGCTGTGACGTTCTCCGCCTCTTTCCGATGATCTCCTAGCATGTCTAGAATAGTTTGAATGTGCTTGTTGCCTTTGACTATATTAAGTATCTTCAACTGAAGTGTATTTGCTACGAGTTGCAGCATAGCAGAAGACTTCTCTATTAATGCTACTGACACAACAAATGAAGATCTTCACTCCGCTGCATGCATTTGATATGCATTTTTTCTTGTTGCTGCATTTTCGTCTTCGGCTAATGTCTCTAATGCATCAACAATATCAAAGAAGTGATGCTTAAGAACATGGATGATCTTGTACTTCTCTGGCATCTTGTTTCACATAATTTAGGAATGTTAGCAATACGCTTTCAACGTAAAATGGACTCGCTAAAAAATATGATTATAGAAGTAGGAGTACAAGGCTTTTTGTACTTTTGCCTCAAAACCGCCTGCACACCCCTTTCTTTCTCAGACATGGTGGAACATCCGTCGAAGCTTAACCCCACACACTTATCAGTGTCTAGGTTTAAGTTTGTCGCAAAATTTTCAATGGCTTTGGCAATACTTATGGTATTAAGTCCTTGAAGCTCTACAAAGCCTAAACATTCTTCTTTAATTTCGTAATATGTTTTCTATTTTACTTTAAATTTTATCTACCTTGCCCCTTCCTGGATACGCCCTTGATAACCAGTAATGTGGTACTTACATATAAACTTCCAGTACTCCTGGTGCACCCAATGAATGTAACAGATAAATAATCGTACTAGCCTCACTATTACAGATCCCCCCACATAAACTGCTTCAGAGGATCAACATACAGTACACAATTAAATGTATAAATGCCATCAAAATTACTTTCAATGTAGACAAACTCCGTGAATAAAAGTTAAAGGTTGAAGACCATTAATTAAAGTAACATAAACTTCGATCAGGGCTAAAGGAAAAACTCATCGGAGGTGCTGTCTCAATGACACCCAGCAAGATTTCGTGTATCGAAAACGAAATCTAAATTATAGCACAAAAAACAAGGTAAAATCCGAGGAATCTGAAAGATTCTACCGGAACTCTCGGCAAATTGGCACAGCAAATGATCTAAATGTATTGACACAATTTAAACGGCACAAGGGAAGCTAAAAATTCCAGCCTAAGCCATGGCAGCTCTTGCCCATAATTTGCAATTTAATGGTTAATAATGAGCAAAAAATAAGCTGTGATTTCGTAGCTGAGATGCTCCCTGAGTATGGTATTATTCTATCTCTAGCAAACAGCATAACTGCGGGACCTTTTAAGGACGTTTTATCAGGTGGGAAATGAAATACGGGAAGCTCACAAATCTAATATCATTTGACAGGGCCAACAAAGTACGAAAGGTGCTGCAGGATCGTTGCTAACGGTAGCCGTTGAAAATGCAGCGCAAATTAGAAGGAGGTCGCTCAAACCACACAACAATAAAAAATTGCTGCACTAAAACCCAAATTTGAACCACCTGAACCCAAACTCGACCGATTAATCCGTCTTCTGACGATATTCCTACATGTCGCTCCTGTACCAAAAATCCGTTTTAACAGCAAGGGCTACCAAACAATCATCCTCCTTTTAGCATATCTCTGTTTACATATGCTTTTTCACTGCAGGGTAATCGTACGATATCAGTGAACTCTACTTTTAATATGTGTCCTAAAACTTTCGTTATCTAGCTGGCACTGCAATTAAAAACGTGCAGTTTCTAATTTATTAATGCAACTATTTCTATACTCGAATGTCAACACGAACGTTTAATTTTTAAGTAACTTCTAGTTGCTTCAATAAATTAAGAACTATAACCCTTCTAAATGTCAGTGCTTGCTCAAAATAATTGTTTTGAGGCACATATTAGGTATAGAATGTAGAATCTACGAATACTTTTGTTAAAGTACAGATGCCTCTAAAGTTCGCTAATTGTGGACAATGTGTAACGCGATCTCTCTTCAATTGTAAAAATAAGTCTCGTATGTCTTAATATTTCAATAATTTATCTTGTTGGTTGAGAGCAAGCTCAGTCTACAACAAGAGAACTCTTACCTTCGATTCCCAGTCGAGACTACGAATAATCAATGCAACAAAGTTTGGATAACTAACGATCACAGCTCAATATCTACAACTAAATGCCCCACACTTCCATTGGAATAAAATCCAATTTGTTTACAATATGTATAATATACTGTAATGATACAACCATAAGGGTGTTAGAATTAAATTTAAAAAATATTAAGGGATTTAAATGGTTAAAAATATTTTGGATTTATTCAGGTATCAGGTGGAAATATGAATGGAATATAGCTATTTGAAAAACAGACGGATTTGAAAATAATATAATATTGTATAAATTGCAGTTTGAAACGAATGACAAATACTTAATTTAAAATAAAATAGAAATTTGGTAGGTTTAACTGAAATATATTAAGACTAGAGTGTATTTAAAAAGAGGTTTGATATCGTTAGGAATTTTGTTTTAATTATTGATAACAAATTTTGAAAATATAGTAAAATGAATTTGGTGTGCTTAACAATATTTAAAATAACCCTGTTTTTATTGAGAAATGTTTTGAGTAATAAAAAGGGTATACTTAAAATCTACGTGGTGAATAAAAATGAAATTTTAAAATAACAAGAAGAAGCAAAGACTAATGATGATTATTCGTATGTGGTAAAAAACTAATGGATAGCAGAATTATTCTACCAAAGTAAATCATTGAGGAAATCCAACGGGTCAATTTTATTGTAAAAATCCATTTGACATATTACATTAATGAAAGTGGATTACGTCAAGCTGTTTGGCGCTAAGTGGGACTTCCAGAGAAGGATCATCGGGTAAAAGAAGCATATTCCAGAAGGGTAGCAGATTACGGTAGCAAGTAGATGTCTACAGGTTTGCTCTGTTGGCTGAGTGCTGTAAAAAAGTGGAGTTTGCTGATCTTAGACGGTTAGGACGTCTTGTCTGTCTGTGAACCGTGCATTGCGGAAAGGTGCTTGAGAGGGTCTAGTAGCAGGTTAAAAGGAGGTTGACATCTGGAGAAGTTGTGCGGACCAAATAAAAGGTGGGTGATTTCTTATTAAAACCATAACTAAAAACGAAATAAAGACAATTAAAAAGGTGAAATTTAATAATTAAGATATAATTAATTACTTAGTGTTTTTTCTAATATTGTTGTGTACCGTTGTAAAGATTGGGTATTTGTCACTTGAATTTCAGATTTATTTTGACAGTTGGTTGACATAAGTATTGTGACTTCTGCAAATGAGATTAAAATAGAACATTAATTTTCCAGAAATCAAGTAACTAGATAAAAGAATCCACCCCTGATTTTTCAGAAGCTATTTTTAATAATAATTATTATTGACATTCCAATACATAATAGAGGAAATTTGTAATTTAAAAAATAGATTAATATCGACATACTTGAAGGTTCAGTTCAATATAGTATGATCAAAAATAATTTTCATTTAGTATGGCTATGGAATAGTTTCAAATCATTTATGAATGCAACTATAAACCACTTAAAAGTCAAATGTCAAGTGTGACATTTAAGTATAAACTATTTCATAGCAATACTAGATGAAAATAATTTTTGACAATACTTTACATATATATTGGCTTTAAACACAAATCTAATGAAATAACACCTAAAACACATGGCCATTACTAATACCGACGGTGATAGTTAATACCATTTAATACTACGAGCACTATTTCATGGGTCTAAAAGCATTTAATAATAGGCTGCGTATCATCAGAACTGACACATACATTTATATTTAAATATTACCGAACAAAAACTCCCCAATTGATCTTCTACATACAACTCAAATCTCACTGGAGCGATCCCTGTCGTGAGTACGTCACTGCAACCCGGAATCTTCTCGGCTCAAGCGATGTAGATTAACACCTAATCGACAAGTTAAGGCTGAAACGCGAATTAACCAATGTTGCGTAATTGTCAATTGTCCAAAATTGGTATGCGAGTTTCACCAACCTTTATTTTTTGCGTTCAGGTGCGCAGTTTGCGAATTTCCTAGCTGTGGATGATTCTTTATAGTTGCTTGCAGACTAGCACCATCCTCTGGAAGTCCTGCAGCTTCAGGTTAAATGCCAACAAATTTTACATGGGCCGGTCAAGTCAAGTCTTTCTCTTTATTTCGATCACTTCCGGCGCAACATACAGAAATGCTTGCACTGGCGGTTACTTATTTGAATTTAACTAACAGAACAGAAAGCCTAATTCTAAATATTACATAATACATAATCACACAGATTGAGTGTATACTAGAAGGTCATTAATTATTCTTGCTATAGCTGTATAGCGGGTCAAGCCCCAACGCAAATTTGGTATACTAAAAATTTTATAATATGGTAAAAAGCAGACAAATCCTCAGAAAATAAACTCAAAGGGTACATTTAACTTCGTTTTACTTATTCCGTCTTCTTGTACCACGATTAAGCTATGTTGATATCGTTTTTCCTCTATGTGTTTCTGTTTTATTGATGTAGCTACCATATTTTGCCATTTTTATCGGTCATCCTTTCTTCTGCTTCTTCCTTTTTATGCGCTTCGCGGTGTTTATCCGTTTGCATTTTCTATGTATCTTCGTCAACTATGTCGATTAGAAACCAAATGTGTGGAGACTGAATAAGGACAAAAGCAAAAGTGACATTGGTGTTCTCGTTTAAAGCAGCAAACCATGGACATTAAATAAAACCTAAGTATCACAGATTCAAACATTTATAAATAAAATCCAAAGAAGATTTCAGTGATATACTTGCCAGAAAAAATGACAAACGAAAAACTGTGGAGAAAAACAGGACAAAAATTAGTGGGATTAACAATAAAGAAGAAAAAAATGACGATGGATAGGAGATACCCTAAGAAATCCAAACACAGATTTCACAAGACAAGCGACAGAATACACCATCACAAAAAAGAGAAAACAAAAGAGACCAGTAAAAACACCGAGGAGAAGAATAGAACAATAAACAAGAGATGGAACAAAGTGAAAATAGAGCTAAGGACAAGCACAAGTTGAAAAAACTGGTGGAAAGCATTTGCAGACAATAAACTCCACCCAACCCAACTCAATATAACCGAGTAAAGTAGGAAAAGGAAAGGATAGTACTGTTGCGCAGGGCTAGAAACTTTGCCACCATTCTACTATATCTATAGAAATGCTCCCAAGCACCCTAAACTCCTTAAGGAACTAAAAGGACTATGAAAGAAAAAACTAAGAAGATAGAAAAATGGAACAAGAAGATGCAGATATGCTTACCGAGCCAGTCACTAATCAGAAAATGATCTCATATGGTTTTTCTAGGTCTTATTTCAATCCATGTCGTTATTGATGTAGTTACTATATTTTGGCATTTTTTATGGGCTGGACAGGATGTCTTCTTCTTCTATCATATTATTTTTCCTTTTTATGCTCTTCTCGGTATTAAATTCTGTAACATTTTTCATATATGACTTGGTCAACTAAGTCTCTTAGAAACGCACGAACACCTTATTACTGTTCAAAGTGGTTTACACTAAAAAGAAGATAGAAAAGAAGATACGAATAAATAAAATTACGTCGTTAAGAGTAATTTTCACTTTTGTCATAAAAGTAAACTTCTTACAAATTTTAAAAAAATGATGACTGAAGGAAATACTAACTCTAAGGAATCATTGATAATGACATATATATACAACATATAGACCACAAACTGAGCGTTGACTGATGCCTATCTCTCACAGTATCATTGATGTCTCTACATATAATTCACATGCTAGGGTTGGGCAAGTAATATAAGCTGGGGTGCCTTGTAAGCTGGACTATTTCTGCAAACATTGGACAATTTCTTTGCAGCTATATTACTAGAAAGAAGCGGGGGGGGGGGGGTGCAATGTGCCAACCAGTACTGCTAAAATAGAAAGAAAAATTGATTATCAGGAAATTTACTAGGTGTAATTTTTGTCCATCTTCTAATGGTTTCTTGAAGTACCGTATCCGATATTGAACGTTGATGTGAAGATCAAAATAATATTTTTAATCCCGCTTGGCGTCGTATACCCGTATCCTCATCTTCTTGACAAATGTGCTCCCTGCGGTTGATTGCAGTTACCTTCCACAGACTTCTAATGATTAAAATGCTAATATTGTGAAAAATAATTAGTCCAAGAGAAATGTCATAGTAAACAGTCCTTTGTAAGTAATTGTAATTTGCTGACGCACAATGATGACGCTATGGATGGGTCACAGGTTGTATTAATGCATTTTTAATCGATTAAATGCGTGTATGACATGCAACAGAAAAGTTCGTTCAGAATTGCTTTTAGAGGGCGTACTAGCATAGCAGCCGTTTTTGACGAAAAAGAAGGAAAACTCCGATATAGCAATATCAATCACTCCTCTCGGACAGGGGGAATCAATGATGAAAATGTCAACCGTATGATTTGTTGGACCGATATAAATCAAGTTGATTTGTAAAGGGCTATCTGAATGGCACGGTGCCACCGGCATGGCGATCGCATGCAAAACTGCGAAAAGACAGCAATAAAACCGATTATGGCACCGGATATCCAGAATTGCCGCCTGAAACTCTCGAAATAAAAGAGAGTGAATTATTTACGCCCGCGTTTCCTCTTTGCAGCTCCCCCAACAGCTGTTTATTGCAGTCCGCCGAGCAGAACTTTCGCTCCTCCGTATGTAAATGCAGAGAATTTCTTTCCCGCCCTTTGATGTTTGCTCCGGCACACTTGTGCGAGTTTTAAGAGCCCTCCGGCCACTCTCAGGGTGGAGGATGCGAAAGAATTTCGGCGAGGCGTTTTGGCAATTCCGCTCTCAAGTTCGCCGTTTTTATTGAATTTACAATCTTTGACTTGCGTTGCGTCCGCGAGAAGTTCTTGCTCCCGTTACTAATTCAATCAATGTCACTGGGAGAGCTGAAAAGAATACTTTCATTTCTGGGGGCATAATAAAAACTCGTAATCCTTACGAACTAACCTTGGCAACTTGTGGATGACTATTCCTGAGAATAATTTAACTGATTATACAAAATGGCATGCTTTTGCAGGAGATTTACTACAAGTAGCTAGTTTAAAGGTTGCTCAATAGTTCAGTGAGATGGGAGTGAGGTGCACACTGAAATAAAAGGAGGTTTACTAAAAATATTCAAAATAATTGAACCTGGAAAGGTGTGGGGATAAATTCGTGTTCTTTTAAGGCGCTACCATGAAAAACCTCCTCGGTAATGGGAGCTGCACTGCGCTTTACAAAATAAAAGCACACATTAGATTTACAATCCCTATCGAGCGGTCCAGCCTTGCACCTGTGATAAAGAGTGGTAACAAAGAGAATTCCTATTTTATTGTCGTGATAAGTTGCCTGAGGAAAAACTTCACAGGGGAAAACAATATGGATATACTGGTACAGAGCGCTAACGAGGTTACTGCAAAAGTGCAATTTTATCGACATAAAAATGCGAAAATCAAGTGAAGTCAGAAATTCTGAGCGTTGCGCAAAATCGTGGTCAAGTCTGCTATATCGCTGGCCGCCTAAATTTAGCGAAACTTGTAAACTTGATAATGGTACTCGTGATTTTAAAACAGAACAGAAATAGACAATTCTATGTGCCAAACTTGCTTGGATGTACCAGTGAAGTGACAGAATGATAAAGACTGGACAGCGGCAGTCGAAAATGTTTCTACGAGCAGTTAGGGTGAATCCACACGCCAAGAACGAAAGGTTTTTTCCAGAGGGGTTTTAGGGAGGTTGAGGAACAGTAGATAGCAAGACAATACAGGGTGTTCATTTAAATGTAATCGACTGTAGACCGATGTAAAATTTTACGAACTCACAGACTAGATGGGACTTGGAATTTCGAATGTGTAGATGGTAAGGTAATTTTCACAAAACAAATAACACACAACATTCAACCTTCTTACTCGAATATGAATTACTTCTCTGGCCCCGCTCTAATGCGAGAGACCAATGAAAGGAAAGACCTCTCTGCCGCGTACATTCAAAAGTCAGCGGCGGCAAGACTCTTCAAATGGAGCTAACAGAGTGGCAACATTATTACAAATTGCGCAATCAAAACATCTCTTATCCAATATGGTTTTCTTCCAAACTCATTAACTTAATCAAACACAAAAATAAAACTAGAAACAGTTATAAAATATAAATCTGCATCGGATTATTTGACATTTTCTTCGATTCGCAAAAAATAAAAACATTAGTAATTTAATACCACAAGAATTTCGTACAAACTTTCGAAAGAAATATTACCCGAAGAGTTTCTGGTCTTTTGTAACAGAAAACAAAGCAGATGCGTCCGTGCCTAAACCGCTTTATTTTAATGGTGGTCAAGCATATGACCCCACTAAATGCACTAACGTCTTTTTAGATTATCAAACTAAAAACAGCTTAAGTACAATTATGTGCGAGGTTTGTGATATAGAAAATCTATTAGTAAATATCAAAATAAAATATCCGCTCGACCTGACAGTATAGTGTGTTTATTCCATTAAGTTTGCGCTTTAATAAATCTCCCCGAGAAGGAGTTTTTCCAGATTACTGAAAATTGGCTTACGTTACCGCAATTTTTAAATCGGGCGATAAAGCTAATGTCTAAAATTATCGCCCAATATCCAAATTATCAATTTTCAGAAAAATCGTATAATCATTCATAAATAAAATATTACTTAATCACATTCAAAACTTTATCTCTCCAAACCAGTACCGTTATTTTTGCCACTTAAATCAGTTTCTACTAACTTGTTTAATTATTTAGAATTGAGATGCCTTTGATGAAGTTAATCATTCTTTACTTATACAAAAATTCTCATGCTTTGTAGTGTCAGGTACGTTGCTTCACTGGTTTCGATCGTATCTGGTTGGTAGAAAGTGAGGTGTTGTTACAAATAGTTCCAAGTCGGATACTATTGAGATCAGTTATGGCCTGACACAGGGCTTGCACTCTGGACCAACTTTATTCATAGCTTTTATAAACGACCTATCTTTTAATTTCAAATAGTTTTTTCTGCTATATGCTGATTATTTAAAATTGTTCAGAGCAAGATCTGAATTATCTCAGTGATTGGTGTAACAAAAATAAAATTTATTTAATTGTGCAAAAATGCAATTTTTGGTGATCTATAGCTAGTTTTTATTTGGCGAAAAGACAAACCGCCGATTACCAAGCCTGTCGATTGAAGTGCAAACCTTTATCCCTGACAAACAGACATTTATCAATGCTCTTTGTTCCATCCGCGCTCCCCGCTAACGGTATCGGTAGATCGCCGACTCGTTTCTAAACCGATTTCATTAGTACACATGTGCAATTACTTTAGCAGAAGTCGTCGCACATATGGCGAGATTATGTGTATAACATTTTTCTGAGGAATCCCCACTTACAACATCTAACAAATTTAAGAGTTACTTATTAGCTCAGCAAGATGGAAGTGGATCGTAGGCTCATATAAAATGTGATTTTCAAACTAATTGCACCTTGAAATATAAGGTGATTCCTGTTATTTTAGGGAATCATCATGGTAATTTGGATGTCAGTAATCGAGTGCGCGCTCCACTGTTGACAGTTCTCTCGGTGATCGGAAATGGTATGCAGGTCTCAACTCTCAGATTTGAAATCTACCTTCCTTCGTAGTCTCTGAAAATGCTTATTTGACTTCAAGATACGCAGAACTACACTGTGGTTTACAACATGAATATCATATAGTAAATTTCAGAACTCTAGTAACATAATATTTCTAAAAATACATTTAAGAGGGTTAACCCTGCAGCTGTGACCCCAACAAAAATCTGATACAAAACATTGCCTAAAGAATGTTTACCTTCTTGTCTTGGTAACCAAACCTAAGGAAAAGTTTTACAGGGAAAACAGCATTGACACACTGATGCAGAACGCTGAACACGTTACACTATCAACGGAGATATGCCCCAAAACTTATATATCAGAACATACAAAAAATTGACGGAAACTCACACATATGTGAGTTTAAGTACATATGACAATATTTAAAATTTACGGTAAGTAAATCACATGTTCAGTACCATATAAGTAACCATAAATAACTTAGCTGGGTACAGTGACCTTAATAGTGGGCAGATATCAAAATAAAGCGTAGTCGCAGAGCAAAATCTGGACCGAGGCTACTGAATCGCTCGTCACCAAAGTTAAGCAAGGCTTGCGGGCTTCCAAATAAGGCTCGTAGTTCGAAAGTGGATAACTATAAGAGCGAAACTGGTGTCAATTCTACATGGATTACAGAGGAGCTTCACCAGAAGTTCATCGACAACAAAGACGTGAAGCGATATATTGCTCTACAAGGTGTCAAACATTACTTCAGAGGCTTGCTGTAAAACGATAGAGAACAAGACGATATAGGGCGTTCCTCTAAATGTATTCGACCGTAGGTTGATATAAAATTTCGCAAAACTCAAATAAGTAGCATGTGTTTTTGGAAGTTGGGTATATCCGAAAATTCTCACAATTTGCCTAGAAGGGTTCCCAATACAGCTATAACCATAGAAAAGCGGTTACCGATATACAACCTTTCTGCTTGATTTTGTATGGTCCACTATTGATTTGAAATTTGGACGAAGTTCAAAGCAACGAATTGCGCGGTCTCCTCTCCCACGTGCATTTAAAAGCGCTAGAGGCGATTGAGATTTTCAAACGAATCTAATAAACATAATATGATAACGGCCGTACCACATTGAAAGCACCGTTCAAGAAATTACAAAGACTGAATGTGTCTTAAGGAGCGGACGTCCCAAAGAGGGTATCCTCCCCAGGCCATCACTGATACTTCGAAAAAGGCTTTTATTATAAAATTATCTATGTTGTTTTGATTGACCTATAACCCAAGATTAGCAGTGAAAGCACCAACTGGAATTTTTCATTAAAATATAGGAAAATACTGTATAGTTTTAACTGATCAATTTACCGTTTATTTTATCATTATTTTTGAAAAACAGACAAAATGACAGAAAATGACTTTCTGTCTAAATAACATATTACTTTATTTATTTAGGCTTCTCAACGAGTTATTAAGAAGAATTGTGTTTGTACAATGTGTTCGCATTGTTTACCATCATAAAATTGTGTGGGATATAGTATTTATATAATATTATATATAATAATATAAAAGCGGTCCCCATAAAACGTGTTTCGTTTGGTGCCAGTTGCCTCAAAAAAGTAAAGTGAAATTTATTAGAATCTGAAGAATTAATTGCAGTTTTAATAATTGCTCTAGAAGGGACACGACTAACATCGACTCGAGCATTAAACTTCGAGAATTTTTGAAGTACTTATTCTGATTGTTTTACGTCCAACTGTATATTAGTTCTATAAATTCTCGAATTTATTTCTTTATTAATCTTAGCTTTCTCACATTTATATCTGAATGTACGACATGCATCGCTACTTATTGGAATGCCCAATTCTTCATTTAATTCTGTTGATGTTACTCCATTCAACAACGATTAAATTAAGTTATTTTATGCTTTATATTTATGTAACTTTCTTTGTTTCTTCTTAAATACCGTAAAGTTTCCGTTTTCCAACTAACTATATTGTAATGGTATGATGCTTACAGCAATTCTGGTTGCATAACTAATCCATGATTGATAATGAAAAATTCAAATAGGCCAAGACTTGATATTGTATTTATTGCAACATTAAGGGCCGGTTGCAGAAAGCAATGTTAAGTCTGGTGTTAGCTAACATCGCGTCAAAGTGAACAAAAACGAATCAAATCTCAAATGCTTATGGTAACTAATACTTAGTAAACAAAATTTGATGCGATTTTGTTCACTTTGACGTGACGTTAGCTAACACCAGACTTAACATTGCTTTCTGCAACCGGCCCTAAGAGTTACTATTAAACATTGATAATTACATAAAACATGATTAGCAATAACTGTAATTAATTAACAAAGGTTAGTAATTGCATACAACGATATCGTCAGGGTTGCGATCAGCTTGTATTCAAATTTGTGCTCAATATGGCAAATGTAGCAAATTTTATGAAGCCAACAATCGATGCCACAGCTACAGGAATTTAAAGCATTCCACGAAGGCAGAGATTAATGCAAAGAGCATATAAAAAGCAATCTGAGAATTAATAAAAACTACAAGAATGTGCTAGTCATGTGAATCAGTGTTTGTTAACTAAAAGTGAAAAAGTGCAACCAATTGAGAGGTTATAGGTTGTTAAATGTCATTTACAAAAACAATTACAAATTAAGATCAAAGAATGTGCACTTATAGAAACAATTGTAAATCATGTTTCTATGGTGACCTAGAGAGTCGTTTATTGCAGTTTGTTGGAGAAGCTAGGCTGAAAGCTTGCGTGTTGTTTGGCCCCCGATTTTGATAAATTTTGCCGATAAAAGTCAATAATTAAGCAATTGCATTAAACAAGTATTCGGTTCGAATCCCGAGGGGTTGAAATTTAGAGTTGGACACTAAATTAACTGTGATCTTCTGAGAACTACAGACATAAGAGATAAAGTAACAAGGTTAACACATTACGAAGACACACACCTCACGCAATGGTTGCTAGGCAAGCACAAAATGTGCGCTCCAACTTTGTGACCCGAATCCGGGGCAAGTTTATTTATTTATTTATTTATTTATTTATTTAAATTTACACTGTTCTACAGGTAAAACCCAATTACAGAACAGGATAATAGGATTTATAATATTCTGTGCTAAATAACTAAACTACACAAACAATAATGAGAAGGTATAACAGCAATTACTCTAAACAGTAAGCTTTGATTTTCTGTAAGCTACAGTTATAGATGTCTATATAACGGCTAATGTTATTATAATTATTAGACATGTTGAGAGTTATACCTCCATATGTTAGCGTATGAAGCATTAGCCTCTATATCGCAAGATAAATGAAGTTACAGATAGTACATGCATACAATTAAATAATTTGTGCTCAGTTTTTGCGTTTTATTTATTGTCTTTGTGCGGAGGCCAGCTGTGGTTAAATTGGCAGTATTCCGGAGTGCAGTTAGAGATTAAATTGGACCTGGACCTTCGCCTGTATGTATCGCCTTTGAAGCTAAAATTCGACAAGTTTTGGAGCTGAGAGAAGCAGACAGCAAGGTTTAGGGCCTAAAAAACGGCTTCATTCGTGGTCCCGAGGCAGGCAGAAGCCTCTGAAATATCGCCAGGAAGCGGATACAAGCTTGGCGACCTTTCCAACCTTGGCATATGCGAGGTTGTCTATTGAGACAGATTGGGCAGGACTAGGAGCTACGAGAAGCGAACAGCAAGGTGTAGGACCTGGGAGAGGCCTGGTTCGTACTCCAGAGACAGACAGGAGCAGCTGAAACTATTCCAGGAAGAACATACAAGCTTGGCGTCCTTTTGCGGAGACGCAAGCGAGATTGGCGTGCATTCGAAGAAAAACAAATGCAAGTTGGCGTCATTTTACACCTGAATAGCAAATTCCAGGTTATCCAAACGTACTTGATTATTAGAAATGCATTGTTATAATTTACTTGAGGTGAACTGCTTGATCGTTGGTTGATTTGTGTTCAAAATAGTCTGTATTTTCTGTGTTTTGAACAGCTTTGTTTCGAGTTAATCTTTTGAGATTATCTGTCATTCGTTGGAATCGAGCATTTGCCATACTCTTGGTTAAATTTATCTAAAGTGTTACAACCTAACCCTGTAGGTACTAGTCTCAATTGCTAGTCGACGCAAAAGTTCTGATAAGTTGCAAATGAATAGAATATAGAAAGCAAAATATCTTTATTGCAGTAAATCATAATTAAATAATCATATTTTTACACAAGAGAGAGGCAATATAAAAATTCAAATTAAAGCTAAGTTGTGTGAGTGTAATCAATTTTGATTTATTTATTGCATCACAAAAATAACAATAATAATAAAGAATATGTAAAGAACAGGCATATCGTAGTAATATACGTATATGAGAACCATATTAATGTTCAGCCCCACAGTAATCTTAATTCTTTTGATATCGAAGAACTTTATAGAATGATCGTTCAATAAACTCCCAAAACGATATTCTTAACCAGTGACCACGCTTCAGTCTTCAGTTGAAGTAGTTGAGCAATAAAAGGACAAGAAAACTTGTGCTCATCCGATCCTTTTATGTGTATACATGGGCTTAATTTGAGTAAATTCCAGTTATTCCTCTTCGAAACGTAGGGCTTGTACGAAGCTATTTCTTTTTTCTCGTTGTATTATTACCTAGATGTTCTGATTTCTTAATATACTGTCCTTCTTGAGCTTGTTGCTGATGTTTTTCTTTTATTATTCTTATACATTTAAGCTTATCTTTCTATTGCAAGCGGTTTTCTTCAAAATGTGTTCAATCCAGTGTTATCGTCTTGAAATCTACGGACGCCGCAGCTACTGCTCTTGGAACAAAGGAGGGGTTTTAGGCGTTACAACTTCTTACTACGCGAGCAACAGAGACCGGGAAACGAGCGTTAAGTCAGAGTTTCTAGTAACAGTTTTTATTGAGTTCTTTGCAGCCGTAATGCGAAACTACGACTTCCGCCGAATACAAACAGCTTCTATGCCTATGAGGTTCTGTTCACATTCCTTTGAGGTAGCGTAGAGTTTTATTTGCGACTTTGTATTGGATTCAGCAAGAACTCTGTTGGACCTCGCTTGCCATCGTTTCGTCTCGTCGAGCTTTTAGGGTCGCCCAAATCGACCATCGTCAAGCCATCTCCACCCGAAACTTGTCCGACTTTTCTCCTTTAGTGATGTCCAGGGATCATAGCGCAAGCCTGGGTCCAGCAGCCTTGCGTTGTATCCGATAAGGTCAATTCTTACTGCATTCGAAGCTAAGCGTATCCACGTCATTATTTTAAGAAAGAATCACTTAGCAGAACGTATCCCCGTCTGGGTGTGCTAATACCTATCTGAAACCGGTGGCTGACTTGCTGTCCGACCACTAATGTTATTGTCCTTAGTCTACAGTTGCTCAGTAACGTCACTCATCTTAGGCAGCTCAAGGGTAATTGGATGTGGGTTCCCAGCCCTTACAAGAAAATCATATTTGTGTTATTAATATAACCATATTGGATTACATCCCCTTTGTGGTCTTATAAAGCAAAATGTGGTATACGTTTTGGGAAAAGTAATATTGTTTCGAAAGCCGAAGACGCCCATTTCCGAAAGCTATCAGCAAGGTTTTCTACTATTAAATCTCCTCATTACAAGACCAATAAAAAAACTGGTCTTTTTGGTACCTACTGATATGAATTTCTCAAGCGAGCACCTGTTCTGTCAGTTGCGACATCTATTTACGAATATCTGAAAGCTAGTTATAAGGTTCTTCATCGTCTTCTCGTTACGCTAGCATAGAGGAGTGCAGAATTTACTTTACTCTTAAAAATTATTAATTTGGTTTATAGATATTTCTGGTTCACTCAATATCAGATAAAATTGTATAAACGTTGCGTTTGCTTTTCGTTCTCGTGCTTTGACCTCTTCTATTTCGCTCATTTTTTCTGTTCTCATCATTACGCTGGAGAGGTTGCCCTCTTCTACTTTGGTGTTATTTAAATTAAAACTCTTATTGTTTACGTTTATTTTTAGTCAATTGGCTTTTCTACAGTTGACCTTTGAACCACTGACTTTTCCTTTCTCAGTTATGCTGTGAGGCTTTTGTTACAATTGGCTGTTGATGTATGATAGGAGGCAATTGCCAGAAAAGGCTAAATCTTCAATTTTGTTCTGTGAGGTTCCAATTTATTCCTCTTCCTCTTTGTTCTCTTGCTTTAATCATTATTTCTAAATAACTATTAGAAACACTATTGTAAACATCGCTCTTTTTCCATTATAATTTTTCTGACATACTTCGAAAAACAATGCGATCTGCCACAAGCGGTAAGGGTTTATTCATTAATGTATTTATTTTAATAATTGTTAGCGTGAAAAAATATAGAGAATACATAAATAATATCAGAATGACACAAGGTTTAGAGATTATCATAATACCGTTTCATACATGTAATTTGCTGTAAAATCCCGTGATGCTCCACTCCAATCATGCAAATAAACAATATTCATGCTCTGATTAAATTCTCATGCCCCCAACTAAATACCCAACGTGTTTGTAGCAGCTTGCTGCAGTTAAGCGCAGTTGCCTCATGTTAATCGCACAAGAGGATTTACTAAGCCGAGTGCAGCGTAATATCCTGAACGCACGTTTACCTCGGTATTGACATTAATAATTCAAGCAGAAATAATAGTCACCATTTGCATTAATAAACATGGCATTGCGATTCGGTGACCCGAACGCAGAATTTGCATTTAGATTTCACCCAGTTCTGTGCACTCGATCATCGACCAAAGGTCCGCTCATGCGGCAATAATGGCACCTGCTGAAATCTATCTGCGGAGTACAAAACGCCTTTGTGCGAGCCTCCTTTCGCATCCTGGTTTTTACGGAATTTCGTTGCGCGTCTGGGATTTTCTGTGTATTGTAGTAGGACGCTTTATTCGTTACGGGGAGAAAGCATTTCATTCGTCGAATTCTTTACATCTCTGTGCCTGTAAAATCCTGATGCTTTTCATATTTGCCCAAGGAACACGTGACGCTGAACTCGGTCTCATAACTATTTCATTTACAGACTCCGTCTAAAACTTCGAATATAAGTTTTCTGTGGAGTTAATCACTGAGGCGACGGTGACCTATTTGAAGAAGGTGTGCAGTTTGACTAAAACTTTCATATCTGAGGTAACATAAATGGGTACATATAAGAAAGCAACAAGGCGCAAAAATATTAAAATTTTAATAAAGGAACAGTAAATAACGTAGAAATCTAATGATTTCAGAAGCTTTCTAAGGAACAGCTTTTTTATTTTTCAATCAAATATAAATAGATACAAGCTCTTGCGTTTTATTTCTTATATTTGAATATCCCGTGTTCCCATGTCGAAATGTCCTGAGCTATTCTGAAAAGAATTTATTTGAATGGCATAAAATGTGTTTGTGTCTTCTTCGTCGTTATGCGCTTGAGAACTCAGAATTATTAAATAAAATGTATTTCCTGTTAAAGAAACAATGCTAAATAATAATATCGTTAAATAATGGAATATTAAGCGTGTGACTATTTCTACCCCGCATTTATACATACAATAATATTAAATTATGTGCAAAAAAGTGTTTCTACTACACATGTATGTAACCGACAATAAAATCAACCTACGTGGAAAAGAGAAATTTTTACTGTGCACTTGATTAACCTCAGTGCGCACAAAACCATAACACTGAACCACTCTCAGATTCTTCAAACGTCACGTCGCCTCTATGCTGATCGCCCACTGTGCATATGCTCAGGCACAGTCGGCACCAAACTAAAGAAAAAGCACCCTTACGCCCTTTGGCGCTCCATGACTTCGATGCCGTTTCGATGGCCACTCTTGAATCGCTAATTACAATATAAAGTCATCCACCTGCAGTAATGAGTATGTTACGGTATGACACTGTTTTACGACACCTCGGGGTATGAGAGCGCCACCAAACTTATCACATCCAGGAGCTTCACCACTTGCCCTAGCATTCTCGAGAACAGACTAATAGCCACGGCTGAATACGCTCAGGGAGATGGACGTGGTTCTACGAATGGGACGCCATAGGGACAAGCGTGACGACACATACATGTTGTTACAAAATAATAGGGTGCCATGAGATTCGGATTTGAGCCCACGTCTGACAGAAACCCGAAAGCCAAACGGGGTAGAGTTAGGTGCAACCTTGGAAATCCTTGGACCGGCAGCTGGAGCGTTCGAACCTACCTTGACGCTCACAAATTCATCCAGGATTCGCTTTACATCACTCTTACACCAACCGCCAATCGGGCGACCACACTACAGGTTGCTTACACTGAAACTCAACATGCAACACAAAGAAAATATAGTGGAAGCGCTTGAAAAATAGGTCTATTGTTCTTCAAACACATTCGTTGCACAAATAAGGTACACAAAAATTAGTTAGTACGCAAAACGTAACAAAAGTGGGGGTGTTAACTGTTAAGTAATGCACAAAGATAATTAGTACGCAAAAGTGACACGCTAGCATAAGGCCCTGTACATGTATTCGCACTGGTTAGTGCAAAAGGGGTTACATAACAAAGATTAATTAGCGAACGCTCATGAATAGCGACATTAAATCAAGCGCAAATGTGATGCTCTGGCATAAGGCCCTGTACATTAAAAATGTATTCTCACTGCTTAATTCAAAAAGGGGTACTATAACAAATGTTAATTAGCGCACGCTCATGATTAGCGACTTTAAATCAAGCGTAAATGAGATGCGCTGGCATAAGATCCTGTACATTGAAAATGTATTAGCATTGCTTAATGCAAAAGGGGTGATATAACAAATGATAGTTAGTGCACGCTCATGATTAGCGCGGGAAGCTTACGACTAGTACAATACCTTTCACATATCTTCACCTGTGACGGCAGAAGCGGCGTCCAGCGTCTCAAAGTCTGCGAAACGAAGCGGAGAACCCCAACAAGTTCCAAGCGGGGGCGATGAGTGTAGCGTCCCTCGTGAATCCCAACCAGAAGTTGATGATAAATAAGTGGTTGATGGCACGACGGCCCATTCGAAAAAACAGAAAAAAACGCCTCGAAACTCGACGGGGGAACAAACACTCTGCGACCGACTCGCTTCAAGCTTCCGAACACACTCCCCAAAACAACACGCCACGCTACCCCAGCTCTGCCAAATCGGAATGGGCGGGAAGCGTGTTTCGTCTCGCACGAAACACGTGCAACCATCGACAAGGCGACTGCAGCTTGCGGACTCGCTCACACTCACTGGCGATTCAACTCACTGAATATTTTAGAAAAGCGACTGCATACTAAATCGATATTGGAACCCAGCTGTCAGGTCATTTTGGGTATTTTAATTAGCCACCTAGGCTTTAGGGCAGCGTGCCCGTATGCTAAACCCTTTTAGTTACTTATTTGGCTTCATCGCCTAATTCCATAATAATGATTTTGCACATATTTGGCCCCAAACGCAGTATTTCTCGTCAGTTGGAGCACCCCTTTGCTGGTACTTTGGCAGCCGGGCGTTATCGCTCGCAAGAATTTTGAACCTTCTAGAAATCACGCCGTTGAGGCGTGCTGTCTTCGTCACCGGCACTTATTTGTTTCATCTTATCGCCTCACGATTGGCTGCCGAGATATAGTCACGTGGGGACGCGACCGATGTGTCATGTTTCAGCGCTTCCCTCTGGGCAGTTGATCGCGGCCCGTTGCAGAAAGCGTTCGTGTGGTGGTTATGTGAGCTCCGAATTGTTTCGGCGTAGCGTGGGTGCATCTTGAGCCCAGTTCCTGCTCCCGTAAGTAAGGGGTCGTCCCCTTCATCTCGACATTCGAGGATCTGTCCCGCAGAACGAAAGTGGCCCATTTTTCGTCGTCCAGTTGTACGCGTCCTGACGCGTCGCCCGTCGCCAGTATGGCGGATGCCCACTCATCACTATAACCGTCGAATATCGAATGTACCTTCCACCTAAGACTGCAGCCTGTCGCAACTCAACTGTACCAGGCTTCCCGACCGCCTACGTATTAAGGTATGTGTCTTTGAACTGATTACCGTTGTGAACGCGAGTGTTCCTGTCCCGCGGGGAGCATTAAGTCCCGCGTGTGAGTTGTTTTGGAAGGCCGAGAGAGAACCCGTCACGTCTCTTGTGCCTACAGGCACTGTCGTCATATTTGTCCGCATTTCCAAATTACAGACTGTCTATTTTACAAGGGCTTGCATTACTGTATGTTGCATAAGGCTTCGCGCCCGCATGCTGTGCACTCATTCCAAATTACAGGCTGTCTATTTTACAAGGGCTTGCATTACTGTATGTTGCATAAGGCTTCGCGCCCGCATGCTGTGCGTTCATTCCAAATTACAGACTGTCTATGTTACAAGTGCTACTTTGTTCATTACTGTACGTTGCATAAGGCTTCGCGCTCACATGCTGCGCATTCATTTCGAATTTTAGGTTGTATCTTTGCACGAGCTTGCGCCTAGTGCTACCTTGTTTATTCTGTACATCTGTCGCTAGGTTTAGAGCGTGCGCCAGCTGGTGTTTTCTTAGATATAATACATACATATATAGGGCGACGCACTCCGCTGCCCCATTGTAACCCGTGATCCAATATATGACTTGTTAATTAAGGGAACTATTGTTTTGTTTCGACTTGTGCATGTTCTGTTTCAGATAACCGCCCCTTCAGTGTAATGATTATTGTGCGACGGGACGAGGGAGCCTTGAGCGTACAGCTGGGTGTGACAGCTGCGTAGTCGCGGTCGGATTGGCACCTAATTACAATCTTCGCATAAGGCAATCCCGAAATTGTTATTTGAATTTGCAACTCTTGAGTAATCCTAACGACGGAGTGTCTTGGATACTCCGCCCCCCGTCTAACCGCCCAGGTCCGGTTGGTCGGGTTAAGACAGGCTTGGTGGCGCCCTCATAATTTTGACGTACCCTATATATATGCCTCAACACGCTTGCCGAGAACGTATCGTGTGACTCACGCCCGACTCCCTGAGCGTTCCAGCCGTGAGCCATTAACTGTTTGCATAAAATTCGATAAGCTTGACTTAACAAGCGGAATAATATAAAAAAAGCTATATACAAGTGGGGTCGTAATCTTAGAAAAATACTTTTAATAGCCGTACATTCGTACAATTTGAAAATGTCTTGAAAATTAACGCATTATAGTTGCAAACTACCCGGCCTTGGTGGCCGTTGCTCTGTCTAGCAATGCTTTTGGTATTGTGTCACTCACTGACTCGGCCGCTTCCTTTATTATGGCACTCACCTAGAATCTCCATACTGTAATGTCTTCCGGTTTTTTGGCGCTTTTGTGCAGCTTACCGGCTATTATTACAAACCCTCTCATGTTTTGTAGTTTCCTATGAATCGTAGGAACTCTAGCGTTCACTTGCCTCGCTTGCACTTCCTCACATTGGCGAGCGTTTAAAACTTATAATAGCACACTTAAATATTTATAAAAATATAAGAGCAAAACTAATAAACACAGATGTACAAATCGGCCATAAATGTTATTTTAAACACGTTTAAGCAAGCCAGATCAAATTCGTTTAGGCCTACAGTTCAAATAAACTTTTATTTACAAAATTATCCAAAGAATCATATCTTTAATTTTAAAATCGTACTAAATGGCCATTCTGTATATTAAATAGTATAGATAATGATTAACCTCTGTAGCTCATACTTGATTGATTTCTGTAGTTTCAGTGTTTGTAATATACGCGACGTCTACTGAAAGTTGTGTATTAAAAAATAGACTTACCTTAATGTAACATTATTCCACCCTTAATCTTTATTTATTATGTCAAAGGCTTTAGAAACTCCATATCTGACGACAAGTTACATAGTAAGTGTTTCAATTAGCTGGCCAATAATAGTGAAACTATTGAAAAGTGAATTAGACCCTACGACGCACATTTATTTTTTAGGACTCAAAAAGTTTCTTTCCCTTCTTCGCTAGATGATTATTTGTAGTTTTACTCGAAGAACACGTTTCTAATAAAATATCAGGCAAAAATTGCACTTGACATGACTCGTGCATTAAACAGTCACTTTTAGCACTTGTATAATACCTAGCTGCTGTAATGCAAAAAACTAGGGTTCTCCACTCTACAATTACATTCTGTAGGTATTTAGAGATGAGAATGATATATTAATATTTACATAGCATACAATAAAATACTGTGCAGAAGTGTAGCGTTTGCAAATCGATACAGGGTGGTTAAAAAGTTGTTAACCCTTTCATAGATATTTATGGAGAGTTGTACAATTCCTATATTCCTTTTGGGAACTACCAATAATGTTTTGGTATATTTACTATCAGGCCATTGTTCGCATATTCTTGAACGGGTTTGTTTAATAAAAGCAAACATTATTTTGAGCCATAGCACTATATAAAGATCTAAATACCAATTGTGAATAACACTGAACTAACTATGGTTTTTTCTTTTCATGTACCTTGCCTTCACGACTACTTCTACCGAGCAGCAGTTCGTCTGGAACGACTTCTGCGAGGACTACGCCCCAACGGACCGCAAGCACACTTACTACCCCTCGGTCATCACGAACGAGCGGCTGTACGAGATCAAGATCTCGGACCTACCCGTCATCCCGTACTTCCCGGTGAACTCTTACTACGAGTGGACGGACTACCGGTACTACGGCCTGCGCAGCGCCACCGCCTATATCCTGGTCTTTGACCTATCCAACCTGGAGACCTTCCAGTACGTCAAGAACCTGCGCGAGCAGATCTGCGAGAGCCGCAACATGGCCAACGTGCCGGTGCTAGTGGTGGGCAACAAGGAGGACCTAGTGGCCACTCCAGAGGAGTCCACATCTAGCGGAAAGCCCGCCATTACCAGTGGCATGGACGAAAAGCGGCGCGATATCGCCAATCTGGTCAAGAAGCACTGGAAGTCGGGTTACGTCGAGTGCAGCGCCAAGTACAACTGGAAGGTAGTGGCGGTGTTCAAGGAGCTGATGAACCTGATCGACAGCATTGAAATCAGGGACCAGAGCCCCATGCTCGACAATATTCAGGACGCCCTGGACAGGAACAAGTGCTCCGTTCTTTAGATGGGCGGTTTTGGAAACCCCTTCGGGGCCCCGCCTTATCTTGGGTCTGAATAGCCTAGGTATCGTTGTGTTTAAGGGATTCGTAACGAAATTATTTAACTAATAACTACCAAGATTGAGCAATAGCATTGTTGGAGTAGAAAAACGTTACGCCCGTTTTCGTTTGAGGCGTCATTAGAAATGTGGCAAGCGTTTATTCCCCACACAAAAAACTTTACAGATTATCCCTTCACCTTAAGATGTATTAAGTGATAGGTACGTCATAAAAAGGTGTTTACAGCATCTGTTGATTAAAGTAGACCATGACTATAAACTCCTGTCTCTGAACACAAAAGTACCGGGTGACCATAAATGGTTGTGATTTTTTTTCTTAGGTTGTCTCTGTTTATGTTGGTGATACAGTCGTACAGTGCCGCCAACATAAACAGTGTCAACCTAAGAAAAAAAATCACAACCGTTTATGGTCACCCGGTATTTCAGATCAGGTTTTATTTCATTATTGGCTATTTCCAAACACCAACTCGGTACACACCATAAGAGTTTTCTTAATAATACTTAAATTATATTCATACCACCATTCTTCTTCAAATTTACAAACACCTTAACAACTTCAATCGAGACAAACGAAATGAAAAACGATCTCTCGACCGTGAAGACTCTTCCGTTTCTGTCGCAGTTAACACGTTGAGTTATCGTAGTTTTTGTCCTTCTTTCACTCCCAATAAAGCCGCTTACGAAAACGGACGAGCTCTTAAAGTTTTCTACCTCAACAATGACACTATCTAATCTTAGGTATAGTTCGTTAAATAGTGAAAATGTCCGTGAAAGCCTTCGAAATCATCGTAACGAAGTTCTTACAAAGTTGTAGTTAATAGAATGATAATTACTGCTGAGAGGTGAGGTGAAATTCAAAATTGTCGGCCTAATATGCAGATAGCCTTATCAAAATGTACACATGTGATTAAAAATTACTATTGAATGGGGAGCTTTTGGTGGTACACTGTTTGTTCAAGCTTTGGAAGAATCCCTTAGTATGACGTGAAACCTTTTCATTCAATTAAGAGTAACTCTTAAAATTTATTTTCTAATGTAAAAGCTATTAACTCTGTTCTCAGCTAAATAAATGGTACTAGCAACAGAAACAAGTTCTCTCTTCAACTTTATAAAACGTTCACTTCGCTCACTATACTCCTGGTAATTTATTGTTATATTAGAATATAAAGAAATATGGTAGACTTCTAGAACGTAAGAGCTTGTCAGCAGGTAGTGAGTTATAACCTCTCACCGGATATCAACTACATGGTAAGCTCTCAAACTATCATACCAACATCTTTGGTAGTCGTGACTCCTACTAAAGAGCATTCTTCCATATCGATGGGTTAGAATAGCCACCTGCCCAGGCATCGACCGAAAATGGTATATAAACCGCAATCAGTATGATGGTAGCAAGTTCTTCGGCCAATACTGAAAGAAATAATATTAAGAACACAAATAGCTCAAAGAACTTTCATGTTCATCGATCAGATGGCATCAATGCTGCATTCACATGTTATATACGTCGACCGTAGTGTATAAAGTACTTTAGACGTTCAAACTTTAACACAATCCCATTAATATCTTTACCCATTCTATCAGTGGCTATTGCTGCAAGGGCCAAGACAGTAAAAGTGTCTACATTTTGAATTTCATATATCTGTACAAATAAACTTTCTTTTCTATACATTTTGATTTGTTTTTACATTATAGTATGTACACTATACAGTACAATGGACAATGTACCTCCAAGACCATGACATGGTTTGTATGACTGACTATGTTTATTTTTGTAAATACAAATAAAAACAAGACGCTGCGATTAGTAACATCCTTCTTCTTCAGCTTTATGAAAACCACTTCTGTATACAAGGTGTCCCATGACGTAAGGTTACTCTGTGTATGCTGGATTTTGATTTTAAGATCATGTATTAAACTGGTACAGTACACGTATTGACAGCTCCTGCTTTAAAGCTGTCTAAAATATCTGTCTTTACTATATAAGAGAGTTTTGTGAATAGCCATAGCATATGTAGACAATATAACTGAATTCAGACGAACAGCCTTGATATACTGAAACGAATAAGTGGAAAATCCATGTAAAGCAGAAATTTGCAGCTCTAGGTATGATGAGACAGGAACAATGCAGTAATAGTAAACGAAGACTAAATTATAAATTCACGTAATAAGAGACAACACACCCAATTCTGCTGTATAGGTCGAAACACCCAAGAAGATCACAGGCAAGACCAAAGAGATACGATCAATAGCAGATGCATAATAAATGAGTTAGACCAAGAGAAAGGATAAACAGTAAAGGTACATCTGATAAGCACTACAAGAAAAAGGAACACGATACAAAAAGCCTACGCTATCTACATAGTATCAAGAAAACAACAAATGAGTAGAGGGACCACGGTCGAAGAGAGAAATTGGAAAAGAAGCTAATAATGTTAAACAAATGTCAACATACTAAATATTTGAGTGAAAATCATTATTCCTTCAACACTGTATTCACAGAACGTCTTCAAGTTTTCATCTTTTTAAGTAACTGTGGCTTTTTCGAACTTCCTTGTCACAATATCTTCTACAGTACACACTTTTTTAAGTTTGGGGGATTTGAACGAAATGCATGATGGTGCCAGCTGCAGAACTGTTTTAGTGGATGACCTCTGATATACCATAAAGTCACATATTTGGTCACTTCCATCAGCGTAGACGTCGTCTGACCTATTTTTCAACTGACTTAATGTACTGTTTCATATTTATGTGCCCTTGAAGTGCTACTAAAGGATCTCGCTTATACCTCTTTAAAATGGCAGAGTTTGTAATGAGACTTCCAGGAGCCGCTTCGTTTGGACACCAAATTGTAATGGGTCTTATAGGTTGCCCCCTCGTGGATAGTCAAATTGTAGTGCGGCATTTCTGACCCCTATACTTTTATAGAGCAGCACTTTTATACCTTAATTTTGCTTTATAGTATTGCCAGCCAGCGCACAATCAAGGAAATCTCTCTTACTTTACTTACCCCAGTCATGATCAAAGAAAATGTTAAAATGAACCAGAAGTTGGCCCATAATCATACTAAGCTGAAATATTAGCTTTAAAAATGTATCTAAATAAAATGCGAATTGTTTACACACAAATCTATAGCAAATACCTATACTTTCTGTAAAAGCCAACGGTAACTAATAATAAACCAACCCACAAGACGAATACCTAGCTATTTCTACTACGCATATTTTTAACGTAAATCAATCTACATGCGTGCAGAAAGCTATTTCTGCCACGCATTCATATTAAAAATGATTAAATCGCACAGTCGATAGCCATTTCTATGACGCGATTTGCACTTTGACTGATGATTGCCGAATGCTGATTGCGTGGTAGCTGGACTTGGGCTCCCGCAGCTCGGCACGGCGATGCTTCTAATACTACCCCACTCGATAACGCGGTCGCTTACCTTATTGCCCTTCTGGCCACCTAACCAGCTGCTATTTCAAAGCTTCTCTGTACTTGTAGTTCTCAAAGAAACGTAGGAAACTTGCCATCAACTAGGACACTTTTCAAAATGCACTAAGACGAGCCAGGTCAAGTTCTAGTATCTGGCAGAATGTGGGTTAGTCATGGTGATATGTAATTTAAAATAATAACATTTAATTGTGAAAGAGGAGCAAATGTTTTTTAAACAGTACATATATTTTCCCCATCTTTGCAAAAGTAGAGTTAGGTATGTGCCTTTCGAAAGGGCCTACTGGAAGTCTTGCATTGGTATTTGGTGTCTTTTTCCCATTTAAGCTATTTTATTAAATTATCTTTCCTTCACTCTTTTCGTTCCCTCTTCTTCGGAGGGAAGGATCGCATTCTTTAACATCAACTTCTCTTCCTGACTCGACAAGTTTCTCTAAAGCTACCTCAGCACCTAACGATCTATTATTTAGATATATGAAAGTTGAAGACTAATATCTTGACGCTTCTGATTCCTCGTCGGATTCGCTTCGTTCACTTCCTTCCGTACTATCTCACGGCAACAACACGAACTTTACTGCTACAGGTTACTATACAACTTTTCAGGCCATCTAATGGCAATGGTACAAATTTTACGTTTTGGAAGAAGGAAGACTGAAGGTAGTGGAAACCCCCTAGACGTTAATACAGTTGACGATAGTCGTTACTCTTCCCGTCTTATGATGTGAGGCATATTAAACGTTGAAAATTATTGTCTTTCCTATTAAATTTTACGATATATATGGAACCGAAAGAAAAATATAATTAAGCTAGAAAACAATGGAAATGGAGTGGGTTTCAGACAATACAAATTATTATTAATAACAAAAATGGGTTTAATTGTGAGCCACTGAAGTGTTGAAGAATGTTATCATCTTACTGGAGAATCGTCTTTGATATGTTCAAGATCTTCTCAAAGTTCTAGAACTTAACAGGAAACGAGCAAATCTCAAAAATTCAACTTTTGTGCTTTATCTAAAAAAAGGAACAGAGTGTTACTGTGGACAATACTAAGTTAGGGTAGCCAACTAACTGATATTTACATAGTAAATCAATTCAGTTACCAGCGATGTTTACTGACCTTATAGTTCCTTAGTACTGCTTCGCCTCCATGCTGACATTTAAGGAGAAGCACGATGAAAATAATAGTGTACCTCAGAAATGACACTATGCCTACAACAGAGCAGCAAATAAACAAATACTAGTAAAAAAGCAAAGTAAACGTTTTATAAGAGAAAAAGGCACTTAAACAGGTTACCTATTTCTAAATTATTTTTAATTTAACTTATTTACTTGTTTGCTGATATTAGATTCTAACGACTAGAATAATTATTAAAAGTCACTTTCAATGATCCTGGC
Organism: Agriotes lineatus; assembly: GCA_940337035.1. Classification (NCBI taxonomy): domain Eukaryota; kingdom Metazoa; phylum Arthropoda; class Insecta; order Coleoptera; family Elateridae; genus Agriotes; species Agriotes lineatus. The sequence continues at coordinate 85,788,249 of OW679203.1, forward strand.
ATTTTATTGTAGTTAGTACAATAACATTATCGAAAATTAACAGTTTGAACCATGAAGTTACCAACAATTTGCAAACATTAGCTTTTGTTTTATGCATATTAGGTCGCCAAAAATGTTTGCAACAAAACTATAATTATTTGACTGTATTATTATATTAATTATTTATATTTTTTGGTAACACAAAACCGAGCAACTACTTCCAAAGCAAAATAAATGTATATGTATTGACAGCTTGTCCTTGTTGCTCAACTATAAGCATGGGTATCTGCATGCAGTTTGAAATGATTTACTCTGATAATGCTAGAGACGCACACGTTGAGTATAGAAATTTTCTAGTTTTCGTACTCGAGAAGTGCATTGTCTGCTCAACCGCAATAAATAAGTTTACTGACAATCTGATCATCGGGAAAATGAATACAATAAGGTTTACTGTACGTATCGAAGCTTATGTTTTAATAAGGGGTAACACAACATTATGTGTTATCTGATTATCATCTGATTGTTAACTAAAATATTAATAAAGCGATACAAAGCTGCATTGTTTTATTTACATTCGTCTCGTGCATTTATCGGTTTGCTTTCATACCTCCTCATATGAGTTTTCCCTGTTTTTTCCAGGATTTACTCTTCTTGAAAGAGACTTCGAGTATAAACTACTATTTTAAATACTTTAGAAAAATAAAAGAAGCACCTATGTAGATAGATTAATAAGCCGGGCTCGAACCTTAAAAATTTCACCACTGCCTTACTATAGTATTCAAATCTAAAGTGGGGATTCTATATAAAATGTCAATTACAAATGACCCCCGAACTATTTTTCGTAAGAATGCCATATAGTCCTTGCTGTTCGTCGTGAGAGCTCCGGCAGTGTTTGGAACATTATTAGTTAAGGCAAAGCTAACTGCTATAGATCGTTCCATACTTCAAATTCAGTACAGTGTCTTATGCAGAACGGCGTTGCCACATTTCAGCACAAATCTCGTTGAAATAAATACGCACCTGTCAATCATAAATAAATCCCGCCTTTGTATTTCGGGGCACTTAACAACTACTAATAGCTTTCTTCATCTTATCCGCATACAGCATTACTTCAAGCAAACTTAGACTATCGGTCGCTGCCGAAAAGTGGCCACATCTCACAGATAACTTTCATAGAATTACATTGCCCTATTCTTCCCGTACTGATTTTGACGTATGTGACGATCTATAGTAGCAGAGTATGTAGCACAGAACCGATCTACTTTCTCTACTATAGGGTAGCTACCACAAGGTCCTTTCAAGGCTATTGATATCGACAGACCTTGGCCCTACTAGAACATAGGGCGCAATCTATCAATTATTTCTTTAACGTCTTAGGCGTAAACTGCAGAGAGGGTCCAACGTGTGGATTACACGTTTTGTATTTTTTGAAGCTCAAGTATAAACGTGCATTAAATAACAAATTGTGTGTTAACTTCAATGTATATAATTCCTGTGTAATTAGCGCACACAGTTGTTATTATTAGGTATTTATTAATATTTTCTACCAAAACTCATTTTAAACAAAGTTTATAGTAACCTTAAAATGTGATTATTTAAAGAAAATCAAAACGTGGTGGCTTTTCTAACGATGAAAGCATTGCGAGTGTTGATTATAGGTCATAACCAGCTTTCTTTACATGGGTAGTTGAACAACTGCAAATTGCAGAAATTGGGTAGATAATATTTTTAATAAAAAGAGAAATCATGGCAGTTAGAACAATACTACTCGCTGTAATGTAATAATTATAAGAAAATATTATTTTACCCACACACAAGTTGCCTAGGTAACATTATTTACAATGTACAACCTTTTGTTTTGTAAATCGAAAAACAAACATGTAAATCAACTTATTATTATATAAAAAAATTCCTAAGTACAAATCACTCTACAAACGTGAATAACAGATGGCGTAAAATATTTAGAAAATCTTCTAAAGTAAAAGCCGAAAACCTGTTCGGAAATAAAAAGTACAAATAACATTTTCATTCAAGATTTAGTTTGCAAAGACTGCCATTAACCCTCTAAGGTTATATTCAGGATTGACCGACTTACCGGTTTTCGATTTATGAAAAATCCCCTTTTAACCGAGAGCCGGTTAAGCGTCAAATCGGGTTTCTTACCAACACTATTATAAACCATTCGCCAAATAGTACACCTTTATCGTGATTTTCTATAAAAGCTTAATTCCTCAAATTACTCTTTAGAATAAAATATAACAAGTTAGAGTCAAAATAAAAGAAATATAAAGCTCTATTTACTCCTGTACTAAATTATAGGGCGTTTCATTAAAAAAATAAAGACAATAAAGATTGAAGACATTGAAATTTGAACCGGTATTTTGAACACCGTGTATTTAAGTATCCCATTTTTTAAAAACTAGTATATTCGTATCCGAAATGACGACCTCCTTAATTTTCAGGAAAGAAATATTCAAAAATGGGGAAAATGTAACCCTTTAAATTAAAGCTGTACACCAGTGGCGGCGTCAATACATTTCAAGGCGATATAACAGGCTGGTTGAAGAATAATTCTATAATCTTTAAAAGCAAATACAAATATATACAAAAACGATGACAACAGCGCATCATTGTTAGAAGAAATAATCACAAACAAAAGTGCACGTCACTTGGAAAAAAAATACTTTCTATTCAAAGCCTTTCTCATTACTGGTTTCTACAAATCATAAGGACAATATGGTTAAGATAAACAGTTAAAACAACGAATAAAGCTAGACCATCGGAGGCTTCAAAAGCCACCATTTATTTTACACAATTAACAGCGCTATGGCAGCTGTTGATAATCAATCGCTACTGCATCTCATTCCAGAAGAAGCTATAAGGTTTTGCAAAAAGTTAGGTAATGCCGACTCTATGCAGAACTATTTAGATAGGGTCTATCGTCTTCTTCAAACTCGATATGGTACATGAAACAAATCAGGGTTCTAAACACTACAAGTCTCCATCTTGTGCAACTGATAACAAAAACCCATCTAAATATGTTCATTTCGAAAGAGCTTTCATTTTTTTCCACATTTTACTGAACTCCTTGTTATAACAAGCTTTTTTTCATAATCATTTACTGCTCCTCACCTATGACAACTTGAAAAGTTTGCTTACGATTATAACATGCAATGTTTTTTTTTAATAAATGAATTACACTGGTTACGTTGAAACTAACTACTGGCTAAACGACAAAGAACTACCTAAGTCGTATTTATCACCTTGACTGTCATCAAAAGCAAAATAGTTTCGCGCGCGATAGAATAGCGATCGAACGTGAATCGAGTTTACTCTTAAACTAACTGTGTATAATTACCCTGTTTTACTTTAAATTATACATTAGCTAATTTTCAAAACTATTATAAACATAAGTGGAGTATTAGTGCACGGTACACCGCAATCTCATCGCTGCAGATTGCGGCGTGGCCAGGGCCGGCTGACCTGACCGATTAAACAAACTAAATTTCATATTCTTGTGCAATAATATCTACAAGAACTAATACTAAACTAAATATGAGTGAACAAAACACCTTCCAATTAAAACCACCGACAGTAATCTTCAGGGGCACAAATGCTCCCCCCAGCACAACAACAATGGACTTCCAGGACACACCCAACAATGAGACAAACACTAACAAACGACCTTTGACCTCACCACCAGACTCGGATATTAATAAGCGATATGCCTTCAATACAGATGCACTAATTTCCCAAAATAGATATTACGCCCTGCAATTGGAACAAGGGAATGATTCACAATCACAAACACCTAAAACAACAGATGCAAAAACTAAGATTCCCCCTATATTCATCCCTAACGGTACGCATTACCAGAACATCATCAAAGATATTAAGGTAATAGCCAAAGAAGATTTCTCAACCACGTATAAGGGCAATCAGCTTAGAATTAATCTAAATAATATTGATGACTACAGAAGCCTTACCAAATTTTATGATGAACAAAAGGTAAGCTTCTTTACTTATAGAAACCCAAAAAACTCTAACATTGAAGCAATAATTCGCAATGTTCCTTTATCTATTACGGATGATGAAATCAAAACCGCATTAATTAACCTAAAATATCCAGTATTGAAAGTCACTCGATTGCTTATTAATAAAAAAATGCCAATGCCACTAACTGCAGTGGCACTAAGTAACACAGATCAAGCCAAAAATATATTTAACTTGACTGGATTACTGTACTGTATTGTAACGGTAGAACCACGACGAAGAAATAAAGATACACCTCAGTGCACCAAGTGCCAACTGGTAGGACATACCAAAAATTACTGCCATTTACCCCTAAGGTGCGTTAAATGTACTGAAAATCACCATTACTCCTCATGCACAAAACTTAAAGAAAAAGATTAACCTCAGTGTGTGAACTGTGGAGGTGAACACACAGCCAATTATATGGGTTGCCCATATATTAAGAAACAGAATAATAGACCTTCCTTCCAATAATCAGATCTTCTAATCCCAATGCCTTTATAAATGGAAAAATTATCTCCAACGCTACATACGCACAAATCGTAGCAAACAATCCCAACTCCTCAAATCCCACCAAAACAAATCATAATAATCAAAGTGTACCTTGTCCTGATTCTCTCTCAACAAAAATTTTCCAAAGCATTATTGAACTCATTACACCACATCTTGAACAAATTAAAAATTTTATAATCTCCATAATTCCAATGTTGTTCCAAAATGCCATCAAATAATCAGAATCCTAAACCAAAGTTAACCCTCCTAAACTGGAACGCCAACGGCATTAAAGCCCAGCGCTCAACCTTCATCTCCTTTATTGCCCGGCATGGCATAGACATAGCGTGTATCACCGAAACACATTTAATTAAAAATGAAAAATTTACTATACCGGGATATAACATTTACCGAAAAGATAGAGAATCTGCAATAGGATGGGGAGGCTCTGCAGTAATCATTAAAAGTAAAATAGATGCAACACCAGTGAAATTATCAAACATTCATAATCTCGAAGCCGTATCAATTAAACTAGCAATAACGAACCACACCTCAATCACAATCATTTCTGCATATAAATCGCCAAATAACAAACATGATCTACAAGAACTGAAAAACATATTTGAAGCCAGGATCACAGCCCACGCTGCTAGTAGGCGATCTCAACTGCAAAAATAAGAACTGGGGTTGCAGAGTAACTAATCCTAATGGAGTAAAGCTAAATAATTTTACCTCTTAATTGGCAGTGGATATTTCTGCTCCCGCCGAATACACATATTATCCATACAGAAGCAATCAACAGCCCGATATTCTGGATATTATCCTACATAAGAACTTGACGCTACCAATAAGTCAGTCAGTTCTAACAGAACTTGATTCTGATCACCTGCCAGTAGTTTTCACCCTTAACAGTTCTCCATACTATTATCCCAAATTTCCAAAATTAATAAACGGCCCTATTAACTGGGAACTTTTTCGAACAACAATGAACAACCAGTTAATATTCCCAGCGAATCTCTCATCACAAAACGATATTGATAAAGCAATAAAATGCTTGAAGGACGCAGCTGAACTGGCAATTAACCAATCTACTATGCCCACCAGACCTCAAAAGCCTTCAAACCGTCAAACTCTCCTCACACACATACAATATTTGATAAGTGAAAAGCATTGTACACGTAGATTATGGCAAAACACTAGAGATCATGTGGTTAAAACTCGCCTAAACATGCTGATTCGACGAGTTAAAGAGGAGTTGGATCAATTTAGAATAGACTCATACAACTATTATATTGAGACACTCTACCCAGGAGACCCTAATATGTGGAGAGCAACGAAAAGAATCTTAAGGCAACCCACTATCATACCACCACTTAAAAACAATGATGTCACATATACTGAAGATAAGGACAAATGCGAAATCTTTGCCCAACAACTTGATAATTGTTTTGCCACCACATTCAACTGAAATGATATAAACGATATCGACCACACCCGTAAAGTGGAAGAAGAAGTAAGCAACATAGATGGTACAAATATAACACTCACAGATCCAGCATCCCAAATGGAAGTTAAACAGCACATTAAAAAATTAAAAACTAAAAAGGCACCAGGATGAGATATGCTACCCAACATCCTTCTTAAAAACTTATCCAACAAATCTATAACATTTCTAACTGCAATATTTAACGCATGCATGCGAACTGCATATTTTCCCATAGTATGGAAACATGCAATAATCCTAATGTTTCCTAAGCCTGGCAAACAGCACAATAATCCAGCACATTACAGACCTATTAGTCTACTATCCACTGTTTCCAAACTCCTAGAAAGAATTATCCAGTCCCGAGTAAATAAGTTCCTAAATGAAAATGACATACTTCCACATTTCCAATTTGGATTTAAAAATGGTCACTCCACAAATCACCAGATTTTACTGATTACAGAAAAAATTGGAACAGGATTTGAAATAAAATGCATACATTAATAGTTATTGTAGACGTGGCACAGGCATTTGACCGGCTATGGACAAATGGGCTAATTTATAAAATAAAAGCCATGAACATACCCACATACTTGTTGCTGATCATCAAATCATTCCTATCTGACAGAACATTTCAAGTGAGAATAAACGCTTGCACCTCCTCGACACACCGAATTAATGCTGGAGTTCCACAGGGATCTATTTTAGGCCGATCTTATTTAACATTTTTATGTATGACATCCCTGAACCACTTAATGCAAATATAGCTATGTATGCCGATGACACGGCGTTAATCACGCAGAACTACGATATTAATCAGGCAGCACAAAAACTCCAGGAAGGTGTACAAAAGTTAACTATCTGGTTCCGGAAGTGGAATTTAAAAATCAACGCAGAAAAGTGCGATACAAAGTTTTCACTCTCCGACGGCCCCAAGATCACCAAATATAACAATTAATAACACACCTATACCATGAAACCCCAAAGACAGCGCCGTCCGATATCTAGGGATATATTTAGATCGCAGACTAACCTGGAGCAATCACATAAATAAATAGCTAGCAGAATCCTATGCCAGGTTAAGCATGCTTTACCTAATTTTGAACAAAAAATCGTCACTTAGAATTAACTGTGGAATATTAATTTATACAGCTATAATTAGACCAATATATACTTATGGTTGTAGTAGCTGAAGCTCGACATCGAAAACTAATATCAATAAGTTGCAGATTCTACAAAACAAAGTGCTGCCCACAATAACTAATGCTGAATGGTTTGTAAGAAATTCTCAGTTGCATCGAGAAACTGATATTCCCACAATACAAGAATTCATCACGAAAACAAATGAAAACTTTTATAACAACATAGACGTATGTAATGGCGCAATATTTTATCATGTGGGCTCAAGATCACTACACACAAGATTAAAAAGGAAATTACCTGTAGATCTTTTGACTCGTGACAGTGACTAACATAAATAAATTTCAGTAATCTCCCCCTCATAACTGTAGTGCGCACAGTGCCTCATGGGACAACCAACTTTAACAATCATAAAAATTAGTGACAGAGGTCTTTAGGACCTCGCTAGTGCGGTATATTGTGACTCACATCGCTGAACATTACCATGCATGGCATCATTGCTGAACTGGTACAGACAATTGTTAAAAAAAAACAGAAGCAAAAAACACTAATAACATACACGGTAATAGCCTATGTGCAATTAATTGCGCATTCAAAATCTGCAGATGCAGAAATCTGATAAGGGTTTTAGACTAAAGCCTATTTATGTGAGAAAACCGAATGGCAGAGGTCATAGCATGAAATAACTCTTATCAACACTGTTATTTCATGCTCCAGAAATCATATTTACGGTATCGCATCGCACAAAGAAGCATCAGACATCAATATTTACTGAAATAAGCGATTAAATTTAACAGACGTGACTTACTCTTAGCAAAAATATTTCATATTATCAGTTTATTTGTTTGGAAGGGCTTTTCTCGGCAAGTAGAAAGAGAATTATCAAGAATATGTGCCAAATAAACCGGTAAAACCGTATGAACCAGGTCTGACAATCGCTGTGTTTACGAAATATTTCGTATTTGTCGTTATCTTAACTAGATGTTAACAGCTCCGACTGCAGTTGTTACAAAAAAATTTCTTATTATTTCTCAATTCAAGTCAACCTCGTCACGAATTTAAAGCGGTGCTGCAATAATGCACTCACTATAAACTAAACTCTGCAAGTCCAGGAATATGGAAGTCGAAATACACTACACAATTGTTACTATTGTGACCAGGTGGCCAATAATATACAACAATAACTCATTAATACTTTATTTAGTTGACACATAAATAAGTGAACATTCTGGTTCCACAGCCAACTATTAACTGCTCCGCGCGGCGTGCGCACCACGCATGCCAATCCAAGAAAATAATAACTTAACGTTATTTAAATAGCATACATTACACCTCCACCCTAAATATATACATACATTTGTTTATTGTAAATCTAACCAGCTACAAATCTATCTGGAGGTTGAAGTTGACTTCTACGTCTTAGCTCACGAGCAGAAGTTGTGCTATCGTTTATTAATGACGATCTTGGTACAATATTTTTATAAACAACTTCAGTGCGTGAATCAAAACGTGGTTTCAACTGATTTACATGTCTTATCCAAGTACAATCTTTTACATTTACTTTGTAAGTCCTATTACCTAAAACCTCTGTAATTAAACCTTCGCACCATTTTTCCTTATTTGCTCTAAAATCTTTGACCCAAACTTTATCATTTAACTGAAAATATATTTGCCTTTGTCCTTTATAGTTTCGTTTTTGTTTATTCTGATTATTCTCTACTACAATTTGTGTAGAAGGAATTAATAAATCAAATTTTGTTCTAGGTTTATGCCCTAACAATAATTTTGAAGGCGTTTCATTAGTTGTTGAATGCGGAGCGTTTCGATATTGAAATAGAAAACGATTGATTATTAAATGAACATCATTAATACCGTCTTTCTTTCCTTTTTTAATAGCGGATTTCATTATCTTTACCGCATTCTCGGCTAACCCGTTAGTTGCTGGATGATACGGAGCGCCTTTTAAATGTTTTATGCCACTAACCTTCAAAAATTGTTGAAATTCGTCCGAAATAAACGCTGTTGCATTATCCGAACATATTTGTTTAGGCAAGCCAAATCTTGAAAACGTTTCGCGTAAACATTTAATTACTGCATTTGTTGAAGTACTTGGAACTTCAAAACATTCGATCCATTTACTCGTCGGGTCCTCTAATACCAAATATTCTTTATTAAACAAAGGACCGCAAAAATCCACATGTAATCTAGTCCAAGGTTGGTTTGGCCAATTCCACGGTATCAATTGTGAAATTGGAGGATCACTAGCAAAAACGGAGCATGTTGTACACGATTTAGCTACTTTTTCTATTGCCTCATCAATAGAAGGCCACCAAAAGTAACATCTGGCTAGTGCCTTCATTTTCACCATACCCATATGGGCACAATGCAATTCTTGTAAAATACTAGAAATCATTTTTGCAGGAATTACTACTCTGTATCCGCGCATTAAACAACCTTGTTCTAAATACAATTCATTTTTGCAAAAATAAAATTGTTTAACGTCAGGCAACGCGTTCTTTTTTTCAGGCCATCCGTTTAGTACATAAAATATAACTTTGTTCAAAACCGTATCTTTAGCCGTTTCGTGTTTTATTTTAACAAAATCAATTACAGTTTGATTTTCAGCAATGTAATGTAGATAAGTAAAATCTGTTACTTCTTTAGCTGCGGCTCCTACCGGTAACCTAGAAAAACAATCGGCGATATTTTTGTTTGTAGGAACATACTTAATTTCATAATCGAAAGAAGATAAAATATGCTCCCACCGCTGCAAACGATTTGCTGCAAAAATTGGAATACCTTTCTTTTCACCGAATATGGACAATAACGGTTTATGATCCGAATATAGATAAAATTTTCTTCCGTATAAATATTGAAAAAATTTCTTTACACCGAAGATTATTGCTGCCGCTTCTTTTTCAATCTGGGAATATTTTGATTCCGCTGAATTTAACAATCGCGAAGCAAAAGCTATCGGCCGCTCAGTCTTATTATCATCTATATGACTTATTACAGCCCCTAATCCGACATTCGAAGCATCTACCGTTAATTTTATATCTTTTTTCGGATCAAAATGAGTCAGAACCGTAGAAGACCCTAAAATGTCTTTTATTTTGTTAAAACTTATCTCGCAATCGCGTGACCAACACCAAGTTGTATCTTTTCTTAACAATTGATAAAGTGGCTGCAAAATACTCGAAGCATTTTTGACAAATTTACAGTAAAAATTTACCATTCCTAAAAATGATTTCAATTGTGTAATTGTCTCAGGCCTTGGAACCTTTTTAATTGCTTCAATTCTTTCGCCAGTGGTGTGTAACCCATTTTTGTCTATCTTGTGACCCAAATACGTTAACGAGTTTTGAAAAAATTTACATTTTTCCATTTTGACTTTTAAACCACATTCCTGTAATTTTTGGAAAACTAGATCTAGACTCTGCATATGCTCCATATCATTACACCCAGTAACAAGAATGTCGTCCAAAAAACACACTACTCCTACTATACCAGCAAAAAGCTGTTCCATAATATTCTGAAAAATGGCGGGTGCTATTTTGATACCATATGGTAAACGAGTATAGGCAAATAACCCCTTATGAGTGTTGATTGTACACAATTTCATAGAATTTGTGGTTAATTTTACCTGTTGGTAAGCTTCCGATAAATCAATTTTAGAGAATTTTATGCCACCTTTGAGTTGTGTAAATAGATACTCAATTCTTGGCAAAGGGTAAATTTTATCCTCCAAAAATCGATTAATCGTTATTTTGAAATCACCACATAGGCGTACACTTCCGTTTGGCTTTAAAACTGGGACAATGGGTGATGCCCATTCTGAAAATTCTATTGGAACTAAAGCTTTAATTTTTACCAATCTTTCCAACTCATCTTCTATTTTTGGTTTCAAGGCAAACGGAACTGGCCGCGCTTTACAAAATTTAGGTGGAACATTTTCTTTTAATTTCAATTCTACCTCAAATTTATTGAATGTACCTAAACAATTTTCAAAAATTTCCTTATATTTAACAAATAAATTTTCCATATAATGCTGATGATCTGAATACAGTATTTTAGAAATACCTAAACCTAATATTTGTAAATGTTTCCGTCCCAACAGGGGAGGACCACCATTTTTAACAACATATATTTTAAAGATATAGGAATTATTTTCATAACACACATTAAGATTAACAAAACCAATGGGTTTAAATTGTAAACCAAAATAATCTTTTAAAATAAGATCATTTTTATACAAGGTTTTATTTTTAAAATAAATATTGTATGCGTTCTCTGAGATTGCAGAGTAAGCAAACCCAGTATCTGCTTGAAATTTGATTATATTATTTTCCACCAATAAGTTTATACAAATAGGATCGCAAAAATTCATATTATTTTGAACGTCAAAATTATTGCTTTCAATGCTGAAAATAGATTGTTCAATTTCTGATTCTAAAAAGTTATTTGAAACGTTTCTATTTGTACACATGGGCTTCAAATGACCTTTCTGACCACACCTGTGGCAACCGAAATTTTTATACCTACATGCACTCGATTTATGATTTTTACGGCCACACACTAAACACCTGTTTTCACGATTGCACTTAGTTGTGTTAGGTGATGACCTTGAGGTTGCTAATGGTAGCGGCTTCTTCCCGGAACGGTGCTGGTGATAGGGGACATCTGCTGACTCCTTCCTGCCCAGGTGTTCATTGAGCGCTGACTCTTTTGATACGGCAATTTTGACCATCGACTTGAATGTACAGCTGCTACTGGAAGCATCTTCTTCAAAGAGCCTATCCATAATTTGGTTATCACATAAGCCAGTCACAAATACATCACGCATAAAAATGTCCAGCTCATTCCCGAATTTACAGTTGCAAGCCAAACTTTTTACACGAGCTGCCCATTCCGAAACGGATTCACTAGTTTGTCTTTTTGCGTTCAGAAATTTTAATCGTTCCGCAAAATACGATTTTACCGGGGACAAATGGTCACTAATAGTTTTTATTAAATCCTTGAAGCTGTGTTTATCGGGAGTATTCGGAAAACATATGTCTCTTACCAATATGTAAGTTTCTTCTGACAAGGAATTTATAAGGATCGCGCGTTTCCTATTTTCATCGCTAATCGCCTTTGCAATGAAAAATTGCGATAACCTTTCGGTAAACACTTGAAAGTCCGAACTTTTGTTTCTACAACTTTAAATAAACAAAGTAAAAACTGTTATTAAGGTTAAGAGAAGAAGAAGGACGAAAAAAGAAGAAGAGAGAAAATTGCATTTACTCAAGTTTTAAAACCTTTAACTTCCATTAAGCATGATATGATGCTGACATCCGATAATAAGCCATTTTTTATCAAATTCATAAAGACCGACCCATTTAAAAATTTTCTATCTTTTAGCAAACACGCCTCGCCACCGCGCATAATTTTATTGTAGGCTTTAATATTGCAGTTTAGACATTTCTTAAATAGAATGAGAATATGCCAAAACCCTCATCCATAAAGTCTGCAAGACTCCGGCAGGATCATCCAAGGCCGGGACTGCCATAAAAGGCGCTCACCAACGGTTCGCCGATGGCCCACATGGAATCGTTGAAATTATAAAATTCAAAATTTCCAATTATTAATTTTAATAATTAGCGTTGCCCCAGATCGAACCACCACGTGTGCAGTATCGATACGATCAGCAAAATGCAGAAAGAGCGATAACAAAAAAAACTGCCGAAAGAATCTCACCCTGGGAGCCACAAAGCGTCTCGGATATATCAAACATAAACTAGTCGGGTTGATATCAAAATGCGTACAATCAAACCACCTTGACTATAGGCTACACGGCACATTACTGCCGTCATTAATAAAAAGTTATGCCTAATTCAGCGAAGCCGCGAGAGAATGGATCAAAAATATCCCACTCTCGTAGCAATCGAAATCGACGGAGCGAGACCAGACGTCGAGATACTTTATGAGAATAGAGAATTTGAGATGCAAACATTCAGGTGCACAAGTAAGAACCAGTTCTTCGGCTCTGCCTGCAATCATTCGGGATCAGAAATTCGAATCATTCGTTCGGCTCTTACCGCAATCATCTGGACCTGGGGCTTAAGATAAAGTTAAGCCCGGAATGCCCGCCAAAATTCAGGACTTCTATAACTTGCAACTAGAATTCCTTTAAAACACATCCAGCTTTAAATCAAGCACTCTCTATGTGCGGCCTGCGAGCCCCAGCAATCACCAACTTCCAGCCAACGCTTCAAGCTTTCAACTTCTACGTGGGGCCGAAAGCTCCAGCTTCCAACACCACTAGCTTTAAGGCACGTTCAGCCAAGCCAGCTCTGGGTTCAATCGCCGTTCACCCAAGTCTGCGATAAGGTTCGCACCGAGAGAAGACTTCGCCTCAGCAGCCTCAGGTTGTATAAGATCTGGCACGCCGCCTTTTCTAACGAGGGCAACCTGGCTTCGCCAATGACGCACAATGCTCCAGGTTCGCTCCAGCTGCTTGTGATCAGAGTGTGTCTCCACCAGCTGTTCTCTAAACGGCCCCAAGGCGCCCCACGCTCCAGGTCCGCTCCAGCTACTCGCAACCGGAGTGTCTCCACCAGCTGTCTTCTGCACGGCTCCAAGACGCCCCACGCTTCAGGTCTGCTCCAGTTGCTTGCGACCCAAGTGTTTCCACCAGCTGTCCTCTGCACGGCTCTAACACGCCCCAAGCTCCAGGTCTGCTCCAACTGCTCGCAACCGGAGTGTGTCTCCACCCGCTGTCTTCTGCACGGCTCCAAGATGCCCCTCCATTTAGTTTTGTAAATAGTAAATATGTAAATAGTAATTTTAACTGAAAATAAAAACAACACGAGCTAATTGGATGAATGGATTTAAAACGTCATTCTTAACACCCGCCACGCCTTCTCACACATGAGGCCTTCCGCGAGTCGTGTCAAGTATAACAATTTAATTAGTGATGCTCATTTTTGAATTTTGATCTTCGCAGATTTTCAACAATATTTTTCAAATTCCCCTAAAAACGAGGCAGAAGAGATTGTTAGATTAAGACCCCACGGTTACCAAAGCCGGATTGGGGATCGTAATGGGCTCGGTAGGTTTCTGTGGCTGTTAGAGTACGTAAAAATCGAACTCACATATTCTGGTATAGAACCGAAAACTCTATCTGTGAGCTGCGCGAGCAGATGTAAATTAGCTGACTAATACAAGGTTATTAAATACAGTTACTGTTTTCTATTAACTCGTTCAATTTCTGTACGTCCCCTCTTCACCTAAGCAATAACGTTGCAATAGAATACACTTTTTTTATCAATATTAGACGATAATAATGCAAGAATATGAATTAATCATTGGGAGATTCATCATCAAAACCATATTTTTAAAGCTTTACCAACTGCAACTCCTTTTAAGGTGTTCAAACTACGTTCGATCATACTTGTACTGTATTGTCGGTAACCTCATTTTACATTGCGGTATAGAAGCTGGTGCTTTTTATACGCTTGCGTCTAGCAGTGAAATGCTCAACTTGCTCGGGATTCAGGTTACAAAGTTGGAGCCCAGCTTTTGTGCTTGCGCAGCAATCAGTATGTGAGGTGTATGTTATGGTGATGTGTTGACCTTGTTACTCTATCTCTTAGAACTGTGACTCTGAATAGAGCACAGTTAATTTGGTGTCCAACTGTGAATGGTCCTACCGAGCCCAATTCCATTCGCCAAGGTTGCAGAAAAATTGCGGCCCCCGAGGGATTCGACCGAGGACTTGCTTATTGCAAACCTAGTACTTTCCCAACTGCTCTACCCGATTTTTACTCGACCATACTGAAGTTAGATTAGTTTTAGAAAACAATATACATTTAGTTTACACTGCATTTCTTAATCCATGTTTTTAGTCAAGCTGCAATATCTTGACTAAATTTTTAATTATAGACATAGTTTTATGTATACGGAGCACTCACAAAAAAGTGCAGCCTAGTGGGTTTCTGAATTAGCAAAAAACTGATAGTTAGCGTAGACGTTCAACTCAACAGCATGTATAAATACAGAGGCGACGTATCATTTAGTTTAATACAGTTTTTAACCTCCACTGTATTCACTTTAATGCCTAAGTTAGCGTATTCGATAATTGCTAACACAAGCGAGCTTGACCTGGCTTTCTTGCTCACATCAATTATCTCAACCGTAATCACATATCACATTATTCCCTCAACAAGCTTCCAACCCTTAAGTAATTACCAAAGATATTAACCTACTCAACTCAATCAACTAACTACGTCACCGAATTACTTCCGAAATGCTTCAGACAAAAAGTAAATAGCAAAGTAAGCAAAGAAGCGTATTTGAATAAACACTAAGTCCAGTTTAGAAAAACTCATACCAGTTAGTTTGCAAAAAAATCCAGAATGTAAGGTATGTGATAGCATTCCGAAACAGTAACAGGCCCTCCACTAGTCGGAGTTAATCGCGAGATGAGTCAGACTACTTACAAATTTCTTGCTCCATTATGTACTGAAATTCCTCTTAATTTACCAGGTGCAGACTGCGAACTCGTTCAGATACTGGAGATTCTTTTCTTTCAACGTGTTACAGAACAGAATGTTTAGTAGTTAGGGTGAACATCGAACTGCGGGTAATACCCGGAAATTGCTTGAAAGATCGTGATGTACAGAACATTTCGTTGTTATATTAATAGAATCGCAGAAGACATTAGCGTGGATATCTTGGTTGGGTTGTGGATTAACCCACGATATTGCACATCCACAAGTAAACCATCTCTCTACTCACATTTTGTTGGCACTGATAGTAGATATTTACATTCACAACTGGATAAAATTACTCGCTTGTTTTATAATTTAACCACGTTACCCTTTGTGATGATTTATGATTCGAATCTAATAAATTATGTTGTTGACAATTTATAATCCAAATTAAATTTTCAACTGTTATCAAACCACTTACGTCCATTTAACGTCACACAAAATGTATGTAAATCATTGCCTTTGAAACCACACGTTCAAAGTCGAAACAGCAGGCAGGCAAGGAACCTAAGTTAATAATTTATTATTATTCTATTAGCAAGTTGGAAGGAAGAAATCGAAATCCCTATTTGTGTAAAACTGAATGTTAGCTGTTGCAAACAATTATTATAAATGTTATTGAACAAAGGCGTGTAGTCATTCTGATGCGTAATATTTTATTGTACCGTATTGACCCTCGTATAGCATATTGAGATAGTTGCAGATCAAGGCTACTCATTTGATGGTAAAAGTTCATTTTTAGATAGAAACGGATTTATGGGAAGAAAAACTACCTAATTATAAAAGATATGCAAGGGTGAATTTAAGCAGAAAATAACAGACTAACTATTCAAAAATTTATTACGAAATTACATATCAGATTTAAATCAGGTTATGCATTTAATATTCAGAAATAAGGTTCTAAAATATCAATTAAAATAATGATCTTTGAAGTTATACGAATAGTTGTTTGGTGTTAACAGGGAACAATTCATAATTAAAAATTAAATAATAATTAGTACAAACAATAAGGTAGTTTGAAGTAATATGAAAGTTATGAGCTGAGTTAATATTTGAATAAGTTACTTATAAAATTATCAAATTAAAAATATACTGTATTTAAATATAATCCAGAGTGTTAGTTTTAAACACTTTGTTTAATAATCATTACTATAGTGTTATGTCCTCGTGGTTAAGGCTAATTAAAGATGTAGTAGTGGAAATATGTGTTTATTAAATATATACAACTTAGACAGATCTCATACAAATACCAGTTACTGTTAACAAGAGCACAACTCGAATGCCCTTAAAACTAAACCAAAACCCTCGTCCGGGTACCTGCACTTCGTCCCTTAGGATAATCCGCAGTTACACAGCGTTGCCAAACCTCTGCTACACCACATATAGTGAATGGTAATTGGGTAGAATAACAACTGATTTTTCATCTAAACATCTAAACCATTTATATTACGGAAATTAAATAATAAAACCCTTTTAAAATACTTAATTTATTTCTGGAATGGTATACAAGGGCGCAGAGTACAAATTAAAAAGAAAATAAAAAATATGTAATAATTTTAAAATAAAAACAAGCCTTAACATGAAGAAGGAGACCATTTAATTAATTAAAGAAGAATTAAGAATATTGGAATTGGTGAGGTTAATTTGTTTGAACCTGAGTGATTGGAGGAGCTGCCCCAATTAGCCAGTGCATTTGTTTAACTTTCAGAACCAGTAAGTTTACCATCGATCTGCATCCCTAAATATTTTTTTCGGATTTTATTGGAATGGGAGCATTGTTAAACCTAATTTGTGGACAAACCAGCGTCTGTTTGTGAAGGCTATTTGTGCGGATTTTTTACTATTGACCGTTATTCGCCATTTACTGGTCCAATCTTGCAGTAAATCAAGGTAGAGTTGTAGTTGTTCTGCTGCTGCGTCGGGTATTTCGTTAGTTGACAGAATGGCCATATCGATTGCAAACTGGGTGATTATGATGTTCTTTGTGGCTGGAGAGTCAAAGCAGTAGATCAGATACAGCAGCTGTCCCAGAATACTACCTTGCGGGACTCCTGAGTTAATTTGGTGGTATTCGGAAATTGCATTGTTTACTGTTGCTTGATGGAACTATTCAGCTAGGTATGATTTCAACACTAAGTAGATCTGACTTGGTAGATGCAATTTGAGGTTCTATAGTAAGTCTTTATGCCAAACTTTATCAAAGGCTTGTTTGATATTTAAAAACGCAGCAACGCTTGTTTGTTTGGATTTAAGACCTTCCGTTATATGATTAGCGATCCGGTGGTTGGTGAATTGTAGAATGGGACGAAAACAGAACTAATAAGACGGTATTATTTGATTGAAATCTGTCGTTTCTTTTATTCCCTTGAACAGGAGCCTTTCGCATATTTTAGACATTGGGGGTAGGAGACTTATGGGTTTGCAAGAGGGTGGTTAGTTAGGTGGTTTACCAGGTTTTGCAATCATGGTGATCCGAGCGCACTTCCATAGTATTGGTAAGCAGGTTAACCATAAGATACTATTGTATATGGTGGTAAGCAGAACTAATGCTTTTCTTGGAAAATGTTTTGCTATTCCTCCTACAATTAGATTATAGCCAAGGGCTTTTCTAGTGTTTGTTCAGCTGGATTTTTTCTGTTTGATGAGGTTGCAATTCGGGATGAGCGATTATATTTTTGATAATCACAGCTGAGCCGCCGTCGGCGTCGGCTGTCTCATCTGAATGATTAGCATAGTATGTGTTATGATGTGGTATTTTTAATGCCGCCCTGTTCCTTGCATGCATTTTTGAAATTCGTAATATATCAATTTGTTGCAGCTCTATGAAAGTTATTAGTTATTACATCAGAAATGTGGTTAAAATGCAATTTTGGCTTATGAGTTGAGAAAACATATTTTTGAGATCGATTAGAAAATTTTAGAGCATATCGTTGATATTCATATGTTGGTCATGAATCAGAGGATTATTGCTTCTTCTTGCCTATGCTCGAGGATGCCATTTTGGTGGAGTCCTTGTTTTCCATGATGGAGATAATTGGTTTGGTAAGGATGAGGAGGAAATTCGTTTATATATGGAAGGGCTTGTTGTGGGCGAATTTTGTTTGCTATTCCTCTTAATTTTATTTTATTTTGGTACTCAGCCAACAGCCGTTAGGCCAATTATAGGCGTCGCTATACATTTTATGGGAACTTCCAACTCCACTAACGACTGTCATGATGTTACATCCGGGACCAACTATTTCCGTGACAGCCGAGGCGCCGAGAGAAGAAGCCATGAAACTCCCATCCAAGTTCTGACCAGAAAAAGCGTTGCTTAACTTTACTGATCGAACGTGGACGCTTGTTCAAGCTACACCACCCGGGACCTTAATGGTGCGATTCTGGGTCTTTGAAGTTCTTAGTAGACTGTGCAACCTTTATAGGTGGCCGGGCGACTTCCACCACATAAAGCAGACTTGGCTGGAGTGTTGGAATTTTTTTGCATGCTGATGTTTCGTGTCCTACGTCGCATTTAACGCAAGTAAAAGGTGTTGTACAATATGTTCTTGTATGGCCATAGTCTTGGCATCTAAGGCATTGTCGACTGGTATTTTTCTACCTGGGGGGTTCTATGGTAACAATTATGTTACTGATGGGTTTAAAGTCAAATATGTTTTTATTGTTTTTGCTGGATTTGAGGTCTACCATAAAGAGATGAAGAGATTGTTTAATGACTCGGTGACGTATATTTATGGTATTGCGAACCTTGTGATCTTGTTGGGATACTTCTTGCTTGACGGTGTCCACTGTTACAGAATGATGTAGGTTTCAAGTGGCTACTCTATATGCTCTCTCTTCTTTGAGCTGATAGGTGTGATGTATTATGTTTTCCTCGTTGAGATGTTCGTTAATTTTCTGCAAAAGTCTGAGGTTAGGGTATTGATATTAATTGTGTCGCTTAACGTTGTTGATGTGTAGTATTCCTTTTTTTCGATTACTTTTGTGATATTTGCTATAATTTTCTCATAATTAGTACCACCATGAATGTAAATTGGTGTGAGTTTCAAGGTTCCACGATAGCATTTCGTATCTGTTAGATGTGTTCAGTTGATTAGGTTGGGTCTAGTTGAGATTTAATAGGAATATGTTTCTTTTCCTTTTCTTAACTTCTGCCAGTCGTATTTTGAGTTCGTTGCACTTCTTTAGTCATTATCTTCCTCGGCTTCCTCGTATACCTGGGAGTTCGCTGTAAAGGTGGGGCTGTGTTTGAATACTTTATAAAGGAGGGTATCATTACAGTTTGGTTATGGGATATAGGTATATGGGAATTGTGGATTAGGTTGGCTTTGGGGTTGAGAAAAGTTGTATCCTTGGGCACTAGGTATGTTAAAAGTGAAACTGTAATTTTTCTGGGCGGTTTGATTATTTACGGTTGATGTTTCTGGCGAACTGCAACCCTACCTGTTTCCGATTGGAAACACGGCTGATGAGATGTTTACATTTAATAAGTAAGATAATTTTCTTGTACAGTCGTGTTCAAAAATGTGTTGTACCTACAACGACAGTTGTAAATTTATTGATGGTCGTCTTATTACTAAACAAAGGCTCACACTGTATTATTAACTAGGTAGACCTAGATGTATACTTTCAAAATATTTGTATATACAACACCTTTTTTGACTTTGTGTAATTAATATATGTTCACAAAGCACAAATACTGTACAACACTTTAATGAACACGACTGTACGTACGATTTTTGCTGTATCCAATAAATTAAAATGCGGACTGAACCAATAAATAGTTTCATTAGAAATGCCGACGACCAAAAATATCTTGCCACACAGGTAAGTAGGAATCCGATAGCTCAACATTTTCTTTTATTTAAGGTGGCATTAATTATGGATATTATGGCAGCATGTAGATGTAATAAATTGAAAGAAATAAATATTGGGGATCTTCGCGATCTTACATCACAACTATTAGTAAATGTGCCTAATACAAAAACCAAAGTAGTTCGCAACTTTATAATAACACCGAATTTTTATGAAATTGTTAAAAAATACATCTCTTTGCGTCCGCTGGATCTTCAGTGTTCTACCTTGCTTTTAAACTATGAAACGGGAAAGTGCACTAGTCAGAGAATTGACATCAATAAGTTTTCAGTGACGGGGGAACAAATTGCCACATTTTTAAATCTTCCTAACCGAGAACTGTATACAAAACATTCTTTCCGTAAATCTTCGGCAACCTTGCTTGTGGATGCAGGAGGTGCCATCGCAGTGCTAAAAAGTCACGTTGTGGAAACGACTGCAGTGGTAGAAAGCTATATTGATGAATCTATCAAGAATACAATGGAAACAAACATTTAACAATTCGTGCAATCTAATAATTCAACCACTAAAACTGCCAATCAGAATTTAACAATGGGAATTACCATTCCATCTTTAAATATTATTAACTGCACACATTTTACTATACATTTTTTATCCTAGTAGTTTACTTAATGAAAAATACAAATGAATTATATGCATTGTAATGTACCTGACTTTGTTCCGGAATTTTCAACTTTAATATCAAATGGCTGCAAAGGGTGCTTATTTAAACTTTACCAAAATTTGCTAAATTTAGTTTTAAACTAGTTGCCTTAAGTAAAGCGCAGATGCCCAGGATCAGTTCTACTCAAATGTATAAAATACGGGAATAGCACAGTGTAGGAATAAATTATATAACGTGTTTAAGTATATACAACATAATAATTAGTTATTGAAAATAGTATGTACAGTGCATAAAGCCTGGCTGGACGTAGTATGTCTTTTGTGAATAAGTTTAGACCACTCGAAATAATATAAACTGAACATTTTAACCTTTTGCAAAGTCCGGCTCTGACAGTTCTAATCGCGGGTGACCGTTGGAAGATTTTGGTCGGTCTGAACTCACGACAGGCAGACCAATTTGCGGACATTAAACGGGCTTTCTAGCAATATGGGGCCAAATCCATCGTTGCTAATTAGATCAGGAAATTGTCTAACTAGATGGAGCCGACTCCATCGGTGGTAGCTAAGGTAGGTACTAAGGAAGGAACTCTAAGCCCCGGAGCCGAGACCTAGAACTGGTAGTCAGGATCAAGTTTAGGCTCAACTCTCAAATGATGGAAACTAGCTTCGGATTTTCCTTTTATACCCTTAGGCCGCCTAGTTATCGGACGATTTCTAAAAGTGATTGGAAAAAACTGCGTGGCGTACCGGTTTACGCTACGTCCAAGCATAGCGGCTAAGATTGCCTTATCGAAAATTCGAACGCTATGGAGATGTGAATGAAGATTTTAACTGGAATTAGTACTATTTAAATTTATAGCACACTATTTGTGCCTTAGGTAAATTTAACGCGTGGTCTAAAGATGCAGTATTATATAGAGTTCCATTAAAGTTATCAAATTGGAGTCTAATTTATTTGTTTAATAGGTGTAGAAAAAGGACAGTATTACATTTGCGATTATGGCCCTTATTCGTTCTGATAATTTGCGTCACTCGCCTACGGCTCGTATGCTTAAACTTCATCTTCCTGAATAATGGCTGTCATAATCGCTCATATAATAAAATACTATTTTATTGATTTAAAAAAAGTTAATATTAATATTAATGACATGCGCTGTCAAAGGTATGGCAATGGTGCTAATATGAAAGGCAAACTAATTGACTTACCAAAGAATATTTTGAATCTATCCTAGAGCACTGTATGTACCATGTACCATATTCTTAATATAGTTGTAAATTATGCTGCATAAAACTTGTTGAAAGTCACTATTGTTTCCCATTGTCCATGAAATATATGTATTCCTTTCGGTGGAAAATCTTAAAGAAATAACTTCCAACTTTAACTCTAAAGCCACTTTCCAATATGCGACGAGAACGCAGAATTGACGCCGTGAAAGGCGTTCTTTTAATTTGGAAAAAATGTATAATGCTTTGTTTTTTATTTATATTGATTTAGTCACTTTATATAATGTTCTATTAAAAATTAATATTGTAAGTAAAACTATGCAACAATATATTATACTACTTCCAGAGGCTGTTAAAATATTAGAAGAAGTAAAAAAGATTTAAGTGAATGTCGAATAGACTCAGCTTATACATAAATGCTAAATGAATCAACAGTCATTGCTGAAGAATTGGATTGTGAAATTAGTTCACCAGCAATTGGTACTGTGCGACCCAGGAAAAAGAGGCCTATGTTTGAATACGATTGCTATATGATGCTATACAAAATCCAAAATTACATTTTAAAGTTAATTTTTCTATTAGCTATCGCCATAACTGAAATAGATGAAAAGTTCTAATTGCTAAGCAATCACAACAGTTGTTTCTCTTTTTTACACAACCTTGGCACTTTTTAAACTTAGATTCCAACGATACATTAAAATACTACCTGAATTTTCAAAAAAATTGACAGATTTTGGAACTAATCATTCGGGCATAAATACAGTCGATTTAATGAATGAAATAGAGATTTTACCGACGTATCTAAAATCAACCGCATCTTGAGTAGATGTTTTAAAATATTAGTCTAAAAATAATCTAATTAGCACACCCCAATTTTATCTATTGTTTTACTCATTTATTTAACATTACCTGTCACTGTTGCTGAGGATGAAAGATCATTTTAAAAGTGAAAAATTATAAAAAACTATTTAGGATCAAGTATTGCACAAGAAAGACTATCAAATCTAGCTATAATAAGTACTAAAAACCACATCAACATAGATTTAAATGACATTGTGAAAGAATTTGCAATAAGAAAATCAAGAAAAGTTGAGTTTGATTTTTGGAAAATATTATATATCACTTTTAATATTGTAATCCATTGTTCAATGTTATAAGATTCTGAGATAAGTAATAAATAAAAGTGTTTGGTTTATATTAGGAATGGTTCTCTATCTAGCTTCACTCAACTCACATCACGTGCGTTTCCTAACCATCTAATCCATAACCCAGAGGGGGCGGCACTTGAGACTTTGCACCCGAGCGGCAGGTAAGCTAGAGACGCTCCTGCATATAACCTCACTTTTAGTTCCCATGTTTTTTTCTGTAGATTTCCATTGAAATCGTAATTTAACGATTTGCAAAGGTGTTCCGCCATATACTAAATAAAAAATAAATCCCTTGAAATATATATTTTCAAAGAAAATTGCTTTACAGTATTTGATGTGGCGTCAGTGACGTTATAATAAAATTACTTGTATTTACTACTTTGAGTTTCACGTATCAGCTGAAATTCATATCGTGTAAAGACAAGAGTAGATCCTAGATATCTGACCGATAAAATAATGACATTTTGTAAACAGCTCAGTTATTTACACAAAGAGTTTGTTGTTGAATCTACATTCTTATAGATGTTTCGTCACGTAATAACGTAGTTCACTCTAATAAAATACATCTTTATTATTAAAATATTTATTAACTTTATTTCAGGTTATTAGTTTACTCGTAAGTATTAAGATTCATGTGTTTTTAAAAACCTTAACAAAATTTCGATTTCAAAATCACTGAGATAAAATTATGAATCATATATGGTTTTCCAAACTGTTAAAAAACATTCGTCACGCTCTTCCTCATAAAAATTCACGACGGGCGATGTTTACTTTATCTGCAATCATTCAATTAAGTAGTTGCATCTCTTATCAACTAGTTAAGGCTTCGATGTATCTCGAACGCATACGACCCTTGGTCATATAAATGAAGCTAAACTTATAATTTCATCTGCACTAGCATTTACAAGTTAAACTACAATGTGTAAAGTAGTGTGTTTGCTGTTGTTCGCTGCGTTGGCTCTGCAAAATGTTAATGGAGAAAAGTACAGCCTGGGAGAGTGCCCCATCCTTGACCCCTTACCAGATTTCAATATCAGCGATGTGAGTACTTATTGATATCATGTTGTGCTCTAAGCTTCTTTAATTAAAATTTTTAAAAAAATCCCTCAGCTCTATGTTAAAATGCATCTTTGGTTTAGTTTCTAGGCCTTTGGTACGTAATCCAAAAACCATCGACGCAATCCTGCCTGGCATACAACATTACCTCCAGGTACGAACCAAATCAACTCGACCTGACAAGCATTGAACTTTATACAAGACTCCTCTCGCGTACCCAGCAGGAATATCGCACCACTAGAATATTGACTATGCCAAATCCATTCGCAGCAGCCACAATGCAGCTCCAGCCTCCCTCCTCTTGTAAGTACACGTCTGCTACTCATTTCCATCTGATTACTACAGCTACATTTCAGTCTTTAAGTCAACCACAGTCACAGTCTTCATGGCGGATTACAACTACGTAGCTCTCTTCACATGCAGGAAACTGCCAGTTGGCCACAGCTGGTCCGCAGAGATCCTGTCGAAGACCCCGAAGTTGGATCTGAATATTGTCGACAGGGTAAAGTTTGCGCTTTGATTATTTTCTTGCCTTAATCTGGTTCTTACGTAGATCCGCACGAGGCTGTCCAGCTACAACATCGACGTTTTTAAGATGTCTATTATCAGGCACGAGGGTTGTCCTGCATATGGCAGTGATGGAAGTTGGTACAAGGCTGGTGCTGCGTTTGGAGGTGTTATTGATAAAAGTGATACGGATGGAAGTGATAAAGGTGATGTTGGTGAAGACGATACCAATAACTCTGACCTTCTTCAAGAAATTAACAAGGGCTTTGCTCTTTAATACATACTAAATACTATATTTTGATTGAAAATTACAAGAAAAAAACCATGCTTGTATTCTCACCTTATCTTTAACATTAATCAACTTCGTCGGGTATAAAATAAACAGTCTCAGTATGTAAAGCAAAGACAGAACTGTTGACATGGGGGTTAAAAGTGGTTTTACCTAAGACCATCGTTAATCATGAGGTAAAAATACGAACCAATGGTTTTAGCGCAGTAGAAAAGGTAAAATAATTAGTATATTTAAAACAACACATTTACATCAAATAGAACATCTTGAACTATTGTAAACTTACTGTTGTTTAAATAAAATCACAAAGATTGTCCTAAGTACAAGAATTTGTAGTTTTCTTTAAGAATTTTCGTATCTAAAACACTCAATCGTCCAGATTAGAGTCAAATCTAGCCAAAGGGTTATTATTTGAATACTTCTAATCCAGTTTCCTGGATAAAAATGACAGAAACAGCCATCTTATGGACAAAAGCGTCATCTTGAGGCAACTTAACAACACTTCTCAATTTCCAAGGTGTTTTCTTTTAAAAAATGGCTGACTTTTAACATTTGACATGAATTTCAAGTGGAACCAAGTAAGGAAGGAAAAAACAATTCCATCCTAATACTAATTCATTTACGGTTAGTCAATAGACTAATGTGTTGTTTCATCGAATTAATCTAATCGGTATTTACATATATTTTAATTACTATTAAATCAGCCACTAGCTTGTTACAGAAAATATAAAAGGCATTTGTATAAAAATTCTGGTGTTACCATTCCACAGTCAAAACATCTGCTCATAAATTATATTGCGCAAAATATTTGGGGCAGACCAGCTTGAACTACATTATTGTGGGAATGTCCTAGAACGTAAACACTGTTTCACTGTTATCGACAAATTAATGTTTTTCTTCCTTATCAGCGTGTTGGTTGATGCCATGGGAGTTTCTCCAGTGCACAAGAGATAACCTTCATGATTGCAATTTCTTATCACATGCTGTTGACAAATTGACTTATTAAAACTTCCAGTTTGCAAATTTAGTCTTCAACAGTACTTCGTACAGCAACGATGAAGAAAGTAGTCTCATTAGTGCTCCTTCTGGCATTTGTCACAGAAGATAGTCATTGTGTCAAGTATAGCTTCGGAAGCTGCCCTCTTTTGGAGCCTGTGTCCAATTTCAACATAAGCAAAGTAAGGATTAAGTTTTCCTAATATCTCCGCTTAACTACTTAAAAGCAAAGTTAACAAATGTCCGTAGTTTTTAGGCCTCTGGTATGTAATTGAAAAACCTACCTCGTTTGAACAACCTTGCCTCCAATACAACTTCAACAGGGCAGAAGAACCTAACCAGTATGAAATTACACTAATAGCACCATTCACGTCCTCGTCTGGATCGCGTAGTGTCTATCGCAGCACTGGATACTTGACTGCACCTTATCCCTCAACACCGGCTGTTATGTGTCTAAGGAAATCTCGCTGTAAGTGTCAATTTGTCTAAGTAGTATGCTTGTGTATATTGTATATTCCACTTGGCGAAAAACCTATCAAAGACTGCTACTATAAATGTCATTGTACGCGGTATGGTCTCTTAAACCACCATTAAATCAAATTTTAGTAAAATCTGCGGATAAGCCAACCCAGATCACAAAGATTAAGACTTTATTTTTGTGTTAGCCTTGACTATCAAGATATCCAAGCCCAATACCAAGACTTACACAGGTTTTGTCGTGCATGGCTTTGGTCTCGTGAATCTATCTTAAATATAATTAAATTTTAGCAGTGTACGAGACACGCTACCAATATCACCAAAATGAAGACTCAAAAACTGAGAAAAAATACCCAAAAACCTATCTAAGGTTAACACCAAATTTCATAAGCTTCGCCGTGCGTGTTTTTGCTCTCTTGAACCTCTATCATTAATATAATCAAATTACGGTGAAATCTGCAGAGAAGGCTTTTCAGATCACAATGGTTAAATGCATATTTTTGTGTTGATATTGGCTATAAAAACAGATACCTATAAATGTATCCACTACCAATACCAAGACTTACTTAGGTTTTGTCTTGCGTGGTCGTAGTATACCAAATCCTTCTCGAACATACCCAAATTTTACCAAAGTATACCGAAATCATAAAATGTAAGACTACTGTTTTTGCCTTCGTCTTGAATCTCAAAGCAAATACCTAAAAGTCCATGCTTGGCTTTGGTCTTCTGAATCTCTATCTTGAACTATAACAAAGACTCCAATAGCACAAAGAGCAAAACCGTATTCGTGTATTAACCTTAGTTGCTCAGACGAATATACTCATTAGCATTACCACTATTAGTAGACCGCGGAGACTTTCCCTAACATGTGCGTATGGACCAAATACGCAAAATGATCTAGAATGTTGTCTTCTTCTAACAAGAGAAAACAGATACACACAAAATTTTAGATTCTTTAAGTGATTGTTTCATACGCACATAACGTCAGTGAAAAGGATCCGCGGTCCTTATACCAAAACATACATAAATTTCTTCGTGCGTAGTTTTGGTCTCCTAAACCTTTTTCTTTCATATAATCAAATTTCAGTAACGCCTGCACCACAGGTTACCAATGTTGTGTATTTCTCTATAACCACGTGGGTAAAGAAAAGACTCGAGACTCGTACAAATTTAATCTTGATTTATTGAATAATAAAACACCTGTGGATACAACATATAAATAAATAAATGAACTACATATAGATGAATAGTGAATATGCATCAATAATATATGCAAGCGCATTACCTTCACGTGTGTTTCTCGTACGGCAGTCAGGATGCAGATGAATAAATTTAACATTTTCCTAAACCGTTGTACAATACGAGCATGCGCAAGACCTTAATATTAGGGAGCAAAACTTATACTAACGAATAATATTTACAATTGGATTAATATATAACAACCAAAATATAAATTGAGACTATAATCTTGTCAGGTCCTTGGCAATATATCAAATATTTAAAAATGTATCCAAGTCTACTGCCACGACGTACAGACGTTTCGTCATGCGTGTTCTTGGTCTCATAAACCCGTGCACTTAATATAATAAAATTTCAGTAAAGCCTGCAGCAAGCGCTCTCAAATCATATAAATCAAAATTCTGCCTCAAAAGCTACCAACATCACAAAAATAAATAATTTTCTAGAATCCAACACTTACGTAAGATTCGTCATGCGTGGTCTTCGCATCCTAAACCTCCATATTTAATATAATTGAATTTTTTATAAATTCTGCAGCAAAGTCTACCGAGGTCACAAACATAAAGACTAAATTTTTCTCTTGCTTTTGCATATCAAAATAAATACTTAATTGTTAAGGCTAATACCAAAACTTACATAAATATCGTCGTGAATGGTTTTAAGCTCTTAGACATATATGTATGTATGCATTATCTGTAACCTCTTTTACCTACCGGTGTAGAGGCTGGTGCTTTTTACGTTAGCATTTAGCGGTGCAGTGCTCAACTTGCCCCGGTTTCGGGTTACAAAGTTTGAGCTCGTCTTTTGAGATTGCGTGGCAACCATTGTGTTAGGTGTGTGTGCTGGTGATGTGATAACTTTGTTACTCTATTTCTTAGGTCTGTGATTCCGAGTAGAGCACAGTTAATTTGGTGCCCAGTTTGAATGATCTCACCGAAACCAATAGCGATTGCCAATGCTGCGTAAAAATTCCGCCCACCGTGGGATTCAAACCGAGGACTTGCTTAATGCAAGCCTAACGCTTTACCAACTGCGCTACACAACTTCTCTCTTGGACGTATATCTTGTATATAATTAAATTCTGTTAAAGTTTGCAGCTAAAGCTGTGAAGATTATCAAAATTATGACCATACTCTTGGCATGGCACGTTTTCAAGGCTATTATAACGACATGCATAAGCTTCGCTGTGCTTGGTTTTCATCTCAGAATTCTCTATTTTAGACAAATCAAAATTCAGTAAATTCTTCAGCATACACTACCAAGATACCAAATATCACCATTGTATTCTTCTGCTGACCTTAGCTACAAATGCAGATACCTATGAAGTGATCCAAGGCCAGTACCAGAATTTCCAGATGTCTCGCTGTGCGTAAACTTGGTTTCGTAAATATCTATCGTTAATATAATTAAATATCAGTAAAGGCTGCAGCAAAGGCGACCAGGATGTATTCTTGTGTAGCCTTGACTACCGCGATAAATATTTAATCAAAACCAATACCAGCTATGTGTACGCCGTACGCAATCTTGGCGTGTTAAATCTCTGTATTTAATTGAATTTTAATAAATCCTGCAGCAAAGGCTGCCAACATCTCAAAAATCATCATTTTATTATTGCGCTGGCCTTAACTACTAAAACAAAGACGTGTCAGGTGATTTAAAACCAAACGAGGACTTACAGAAGTTTCTCTGTGCGTGAACTTGGTCTCGTGAACATATATTTAATACAATCAAATATCAGTAAACGCTGCATCAGACTACCAAGATAACAAAAAGAACACTGTATTTTTGCGTAACCTTGACTATCGCGACACACATAAATAAAGTTGTCTAAGAACAATACCAAGACTTACATAAGCTTCATTGTGAGTACTGTTGATCTCATTAACCTCTATCTTAAATATAATAAAATTTTAGTAAGGTCTGAAGCCAAGGCTACCGAGATTATCAAACTCAAGGCTGTATTATTACCTTGGCCTTGTCTATCGAAATAAACATGTTTTGAAGACTATTACCAAGTCGTGAATAACCTTCATCTTGACCCTGAACACGGTATTTTTGTGCTAACCTTAGCTACCAAAACAAATACTTACCTATATGTTTATTCAAGACCAATGCCAGGACTTCCAGAAGTTTCTCAGTGTGCAGATTTGGTTACGTAAACATACTCGTGTATCTTTAAATTAATCAAACAACAGTAAAGGCTGCAGCCAAAGCTACTAGGATCGCCAAAATAACAGTGTATTCTTGATCTGGGTTTGGCTACCACAACAAATACCTATATGTTGATTCAATACCGATACCAGAACTTACAGAAGTTTCTCTGTGCGTTAACTTAATTTCGTGAACGTATATCTTTAATATAATCAAATATCAGTAAAGGCTGCAACAAAGGCTACCAATATAACAGAATGAACACTGTATTTTTGTGTAGCCTTGAATATCGCAACACATACATATAAAGTTGTCTAACAATACCAGGACTTACATAAGCTTCATCGTGAGTGACATTAATCTCATGAACCTATATCTTAAATATAATAAAATTTTAGTAAGGTCTTCGGCCAAGGCTACCAAGATTATCAAACTCAAGACTATATTCTTACCTTGGCCTTGTCTATCGAAATAAACATGTTTTAAAGACTATTACCAAGTTGTGCATAACCTTCGTCTTGATCTCCTAAACATCTACGATTCATAAAACTAAAATTTAAAAAGTCTGCAGAAAAGACTATTAAGATCACAGAACTGAACACTTGGCTACTATAACAAATACCTATAAGCTGATTCAAGACCAATGCAAGAACTTACAGAAGTTTCTTTGAGCGTGAACTTGGTCTCGTTACATATATCTTTATTATAATCAAATATCGGTAAAGGATGCAGCAAAGACTACCAGGATCGCCAAAATAACAGTGTATTCTTGAGCTGGTTTTGGCTACCAAAAGAAATGCCTATAAGTTGATTTGATACCAATACCAGAACTTACAGAAGTTTCTCTGTGCCTGAACTTGGTCTCGTGAACATATAGCATCAATATAATCAAATATGAGTAAATGCTGCAGCAAAAGCTACCAAGATCACAAAATGAACACTGTGTTATTCTGTAGCTTTGACTATCGAGACAAATACCTATAAAGAGCAATATCAGGACATAAAGTAAGTTCTATCGTGCCTGGTCTTGGTCTTCTAAATCTTTATTATTAATATAATCAAATGTTACTAATGTCAGCAGTGACAACTACTAAGCTCACAAAGATCAAAATCATATTATTGTGTTAGCATTGGCTCAAGACAAATACGTATCAATTTACCCATCACCAATAGCAGGACTTACATTAGTTTCGTCATGGTCTTGGTCTCGCACACCTATATCTTTAATGCAATCCATTTTCAGCATTTAGAGAAACCAACGTCACAGTCTTCATGGCAGAGCCGAACTACGTAGCGTTGTTCACGTGCAAGAACTGGCCTGTTGGGCATACCTGGTCTCCGGAGATCCTGTCCAGAACTCCAAAGCTGGATGCAAGCGTCGTCAAGAAGGTACTATACATTTTTTTACGTATTTGATGGTAGGTTTTGCTTATGCTTAGATTCATGACAAACTTGCGACCTACGACATCGACGCGACGAAAATGTCGGTGATCAATCAGGACGGTTGCGATGTCCCTGAAGAAGAAGGGGATGATGACATTCTAGATGCTGTTAGGAAAGCATTTGATGAAGAGGACGCTGAGTTTGATCTTGAAGGCATTGCAGAACAGAACCAACCTGTTACGCCCTGATTTGTAACTTCTGTGATATAATTTTATATATTGTTAGCATAATACTTTGAAACTTTGAAAATAAATTGTTTGCTTTTTGTCTTTCCTGAAATTGTAAACCCCGTATGGAATTGAAGCTGGTTAATTCTACTATTATAAGACAAAAATGTATATCTACAGAGGGAGATGGAGTATTTATTCAAGAATATATTGGCATTATTCAATTATCGCAAACGTTAGAATTAGAACTAGTGGTTGAGTGACAGCTAATTATGCAGATTACTCCTAACGTAATTTATTACCTCTCTCGTTCAAGAGAGATGAGCTCATTTTCTAATGTCTAATTCTGTTTAGTAAGTACCTTGAACACATGCAATTTTCAAATACAATCTTAGAAGTAGTTTTAATACACAACGTGTTACAAATCTTTATTTTGATATTTTTAACTCTTCTAGGAGTAGCATTATACAAAGTGTCCCGTGACTCGATGGTCATAGCCTAAGAGCGTATTTCTTGGACAATTTTAAGATAAAAAGTTTATATAAACATAAGTCCGCAAACGCTTCGTTGCCGATCTACAGGGTGTTGAAATTTCAAGATTTTTTTAGTTTTTTCTTTATAGCTCCTGCAGTTTTTAAGATATTGAGCTCAAATTTGGAATATAGGTTACGTTGTAGGGCTTACATCATTGGCCATATGAAATGGTTGTGAGAATCTACAGGGCGATATTTTTTCAGGGGCCATGCCCCCTTTTCTCCCCTTGAAATTTTTTTGCGTTGCGCCGGTGGTAGATTCTAAAATACAAAATGAGTTTTCTGTTTTATTTAGAATCTTTTTGTTCTCTTGTAGTTTTTTCGTATGAGCCACGGTTATCGAGAAAAAAATTAACAATTTTCTGTAATTCGCTAGACGAAATAATTTTTTTTTAAATGGTCATGCCAGCTTTCATTTTTAACAGGTAGTGGCGATTAAACTGTCAAAATTAATGGAAACAAGAGATTATCCAAGTAAAACGAGGGTTTACTAGACGAGTCCAACTCGTATTGCTAAAAACTATGAAAGTAACGGTAAACAGCTTACAGTAACAGTAACCACTGCGAAATTTACCTAGATCAGGTGGTGATGTAATTAGTTAGATGCATCCATCAAACTATAAACAATACAGTAAAAACCTTGCTACGACTAGGGTTATAATTTTAAAATTATGTAATTAACTTTCTCTTATAACTTACTCTAATGTCCTCTAAACGATCTGACTCTCCAATTCTTTAGTATTACCGTGTGGACTGTATTTAGTGTTACGATGAACAGATTTTTAATAATTTATGTATAACGTCTTGTTTACGTTACTGAGAATGCAGAAACTTGGTTTTCTAAATATAATATTGCAGTATTGCATTTCAACCTTCAAAGCGCAGAAGTGCAAAACTCAGCACTGTATCAAGCGGATACAGCGGTGTTAACGTAAGCTTAACATAACATACCTACGTTTATCATTTTTGACTAATATATGTTCTTTGTTCGGTGACCTAAGTGTATACATGGGAATTGAAACGTCGAAATTAAAACCAGGTTTTTGGTCAATCTCGAGTTATAGCAATCCACAAAATTGAAAGATAGGTAGCAACAAAGCTGGGGCAGGCAGAGAAAGCAAATACTGAAGATAACCTAACAGGTCAGAATAGTTTTAATGTAGTTTGCCGCCTACACTCAAATGTTAAACGGATAAGGCCAGTGATGGGGCCTGGACACAACGCCCACCGGTCACAAACCCCAACTCAGAATTTGGTCATAACGCCCAACTTCGATTCTGGTCACAACGCCCAACTTGGTCACAACGCCCAATTTTTATTTTGGTCACAACGCCCAACTTGGTCATAACGCCCAAAAACGATATTGGTCACAACGCCCAACTTGGTCACAACGCCCACCGACGCCTGTTATAGGAGAGAGCTATCGACGCCACTGAAACCACCTTTTTGGTCATAACGCCCAACTTTGATTTTGGTCACAACGCCCAACTTGGTCACAACGCCCAATTTCGATTTTGGTCAGAACGCCCAACTTGGTCACAACGCCCAATTTCGATTTTGGTCAGAACGCCCAACTTGGTCACAACGCCCAATTTCGATTTTGGTTACAACGCCCAACTTGGTCACAACGCCTAACTTTGATTCTGGTCACAACGCCCAACTTGGTCACAACGCCCACTTTTGATTCTGGTCACAACGCCCAACTTGGTCATAACGCACAGTGGGTCGAAATAAACAATTTTTGGCCAAAACTCTGTAACTTATGAACCAAAATTAGGTGGCGATTTCAGAAAAAATAGTGAGAAAAATCCCATTGAAAAATTGGGGTAACTTTCAGGGGGTTGATTTCTAAAAAATTTTGTAAAACTTTGAAAAAAATAATTCTCAGAGAACTCAGCCTGATAATTAACGTAAAAAATAGTGAAAAAATTGCCTGGATGAAGTAGGGTGGTTTTATGAGGGTTGAAATCAAAAGAACTGAATTAAAATCTGAAATTTGGGGTACGTATTAAATGCAACCTTACAGTTAATGTAAAACCAGTGGAAACATTGCTTTTGTAGAATAGGGTGGTTTTAAGGGGGTTGAAATCAAAATATTAGAATTAAAATCTGAAATTTAGTATTCATATTGTATTCAGTCTGACAATTAACGTAAAAATAGTGAAAACATTGTATTGATGAATAGGGTGGTTTTAAGGGGGTTGAAAGTAAATAAAAACTACAAAAAATTCAGAAACCACAAAATTCTGTTTGTAAACTTATGGATTTATTCGAGATGTTTTGTGCAAAAACGAAGAAATATATGCTACCAAAAATTAAAAAACAGTACAACTTTATAACAAAATTAAAATTAACAAAAAAATGTGTTATTTACAGAATCTGAACCGAAATGATATTATTTTATTGTTAACCAATAATTACTTTCATAGTCACTTTGTGCCTCACTAGAATCTCTTTCAAACATGGATGTACTAAATTCATCAACATCAGATGAAATTGGGGTTTTCATTGATGTTTGTGTACCTGATGGTACTTCTGTCCCTTATCAGTCCTAGATCAGTCCTATATCAATATTTATTAACAAATAAAATCGGCATTTGGCTAAACTTCCGCAGTCTAGCTTATAAGTTTAAATTACACTTTTAAATAGTCAAAAGTAAATCACTTTATAAATTAAATTGCATCAATCGTTGGAGTATCAATTACTCCTTAAGAAGCGAGGCTTTTCACTGCACCATTATGTTTAAAAGGTCATGGTTTGAAAAAGGGCAGCTAAGCGCAGCTGAAAGTTGTGGAACATTAAAGTCCATACTTTAATATACACAGATATTGTTTTAACAAAGTCGGAGTTTGCCAAAGTAAAATTTAAATCAAAAAATAAAGTTAAATCTAGCTGTTTTTACTGGCGCGGTGCCCAATACCCCTTTTTTATGATATGCTCACAAGCCATATATTACTATATAAAGTGAAATATTTATCTAAAATATAACCCTTACCGTGTTCTCTGTGAGACATGGCTGATTTTTAACTTAAAGTTTAAAAAATCACAATCACAAGAACACTAAAATTTCACTGTACAACTACAGACTTACACACGTCTTCGTTCTAAGGGTTGCAGAGTGAGAATTGGCCAGGTATAGGGTTTATGATGATTTCTCTCTTCAATAATGACCTTTATTCTTACTAACTACGCAGTAATTTAGATATTTCCTGCAAGTCGTTAAAATTCAATCATTCCTACTTTTGGCCAGAAATTTCTAAAAGCGACCCACTGTGTAACGCCCAAGTTTGATGTTGGTCACAACGCCCAACTTTGATTTTGGTCATATCGCCCAGGCGCCACAGAAAGTAAGAAAAATGTGTATCTAAAATGAATAATAATGAATTAAACTTTTAGGGTGAGGTAGCAAAATTTTCAAGTTCCCGCAAGTAGTATTATTTATTTTTGATAGTAATTCAGTGGCCTAGTGTGTTGTCCAAAAGAGTTTCTAAATTCGGATTATAACATAAAGTTGTATTTTTTATATCGAACACATAGTTAGCTGTGGCATTACGAGAAAGAGGATTTTTTTCCCATTTCAGTGACATATGTCGCATGGGATCGATTTATTCATTTTCACTGCTTTATAGTAACAATTCACAATTTTTAATATTTCGTCGTTTTGTAGTTGAAGGCTTCTGCCATTTAGAATATAAGTTTTTGGGTTGTTACAATACCACCGTTTGATTGACAGAATTAATCATGTTTGATTGTTGCTTATAATATTATATGTATTGTCCTTCATACATCCATTTATCAGAACATTTTATTGTCCATTAAAACCTCTGCAGCTTCTCAAATTAAAAATGCATTTGCAAAAATTTAAATATCCTACTTCATATACGAGGGAGGTTCGAAAATATGAAAATGATTGAAAAATAAATACCCTTATTTTTCAAAATACACAAAAGTGTTAATTGGAAGTATTTGTTATAACATATCTATTAAAAATTATAATTGATTTTAAATTGTTATTTGGTCCGTTTGTTATTAAATTATTTAAGAATTTGACACCAAAATGAAATTTGTTAGCACTATATTCGAATCAGGTAATATCCTGGTTGTTAAGTGAGAGGAAACTCAGGTTTGACAGTACACGTTTATAATATCCGCTGATAAGTTAACTTTGAAGTATTTCATTTGGTAATACACAGGGTGGTAAGAAAAAATAGAAGAGACCAGAAAAAATGTTTTCGAAGCAAGTAACTGTGACTTTATATTTGACACCTACTTTTAATTCTTCTTCAAATAACATTTTTGTCTATTTTGAAAAATAGGGGTACTTTATTCTTGAACCATTTTCATATTTTTGAACCTCCCCCATATACGAAAGAATATATTTACATTTTGGCAAGTGAATTTTTAGTTTGAGATGTAGGAACTTGTATCAGGAATAAAACTTTCTGATAAATGGATGATAAAAAACTCCAAGTGTTACAAATTTATGAGGGACGGTATATGTTATATTATACAGATTGGTGGTGGATAATGCGAACATAGGCAGTCCATTGAGCTAGAATACAGTTTATGGGCTTTGTATGCGTTAGACAGAAGTAGACATATATTATTTCTAGTATCCTAGAATTCAGTATTTTCTAAAAACAAAACCTTTTGATTCTGCAGATGCTAGATGTTAATCGCATGTAGGTCAGTTTATGGCTAACGCATACAAAATCCATAAACTGTATTCTAGCACATTTGATTACTTATGTTCACATTTTCCTCCACCAATCTGTATATTATGATATATATCACTGGAATGGGAAAAAATCCTCTTACTCATGATACCACATACAACTATGGGATCCATGGACAAAAATACAACTTTATGGTATAACTCGAATTTCAGAAGTTTTTTTGAATAATTGACTACCCAATGCATTCGTATCGAAAAAGTGCCAGAAGAACGTCCAATTACTTTTATCTATTTCTATAAATAAGCGAGATATGGTCACAAAACGAAAAATCGAAAAATTTATTTTTTGTTTATAATTCGAAAACAAAAGACGGTAGCCCATTTTGGTTTCCACTATTAAGTTTGTCTCGAAAAAATATTGAGGATGGGGGTCCATTTTTCTATATCTCTTATACTTATCGAGATACCCTATGAAAACATCGAAATTTCCCCAACCTCTACACTCTGCGACAGCGACCGCGTTTGTTCAGGAAAATAAATTTGAACCGGCTTAGTAAAAGAAACGATAATTAGCTATTATAGGTATCGGAATGTTAAGAATTTGCTACGTCTTGTAATGTCTATGACGTATTATGAATTTCCACCCATTGAGTTTTCCGTCGAAATTTTAATGCCT
Source organism: Agriotes lineatus (assembly GCA_940337035.1). Taxonomy (NCBI): domain Eukaryota; kingdom Metazoa; phylum Arthropoda; class Insecta; order Coleoptera; family Elateridae; genus Agriotes; species Agriotes lineatus. The sequence continues at coordinate 85,825,963 of OW679203.1, forward strand.
CTAATGTTCTCTCGTGGAAGGCACGTTGGATTGAACTGACAGAATTGGTTAAATTGCTAGTTATCTGTATACAGATTGGTGGCGGAAAATGTGAACATAAGTAATCAAATGTGCTAGAATACAGTTTATGGACTTTGTATGCATTAGGAACTTTATAAATTTGGGTGGAAGGTTCAATTTGCTACGTAAGGTAGTGCTACGATAAGAAGGAATTTTTTGAAATTAAACCCCTAGGAAGGCGAAAAGAGGTAAAATGGGTTTTTACGAATTCCTTAATGTCTCTTACACCCGGTGTTTACTTGCAAAGGTTTTCAAAAAAATGCTTAGAAACGTATTTCAGGATATTTCCCTAATCAACCCCTAAAGGTGCAAATATGTGTTCGGGGTGAATTTTGAAAAATTTGCCCCTAAGGAGGTAAAAAGAGGTAAATGTGTTTTCACAAATTCCGCAATATCTCTTAGACCAGGCTATCGCCTCGTCAAAAGAAGTAACATTCTCACGTTCTAAAATCATTAATTTCGCTCACTTAATACAAAAATAGCCTTTTCCAACTCATACAATTATTGAGGTTTTTCCTAATTAAAAGTTGAACTTAATATATCCAAAAAACTTGACAGTTTGACACAATGATATCGTTAGTTACCAAAGTACACTGTGTTATTTCCTAGGTTTTTTTATTTACAAAAACCACAATAATTTATTCGGTAGTGATTAATAGTAATTTACGATACAAGTGCGTAAAACTAGTCTTTATAGTCACGAGTGGGGCAGAGTTAAAACCCGAACGAGCGAGCGTATTAAGCCCCGCGAGTGACTAAAGATGCTTTACGCATGTGTATTGTACAATATTTTATCTACGATAAAATCTACCAAACACGTAAATATAAGAAAAAATATAAATTGCAAACGGTCGTAATTTTGCGTGGTTAAAAATTTTAAAAGCGTTGCTACTGACGATGTGCCGAATGAAATCTTTTAAACACGTTGCTGCTGACGACGTAAACTAATGAAAACATGTTATTAAACAGTCGTTTTACAAACTTAAAATTGCCAACTAAAAGTCAATTTTACACTGTCGTAGATAAAGTAAATTTTATCCACTATTATCATTAAAGTGTTACTCTAGCAACTTGGCTTTAGTGGATAAAGCACTTACAACTTTGGTAGGTGTTGGAAAGTAGTTATGTATGGTCTAATTGAATAAAGAGGCATTTTATCCATAAGGGTAAAACTTTAGCTCACGAGAGATAAAGATTTGCTCAGATACAATACAGCTTTATGAATAGGCATTGGAAAAGAAAATTACTTCACTACTATAGCCAAATTCTCCTGAGAAAATATATGGAAACAGATAACAAAAACGTAAGTGTATCTAATAGCTATTTATGCAACAAGTGCTAAACGTTGATGTTTATGCGTAGACATGAAAATTATGAAACGAAGCCGAAGGCATGTCGAGTGCAATAACACTTTTAGCACTAGTTTGCATACAATATTCTTTCTACGACCTTAAATTTTCTGTTATTAATCCTTAAATGTCGATTTAACAAAGCTTTGCATTTATGACAGTTATAATGTATGTCATAATAAAGAGATGGCCTTGACGCGCAGGTGAATGTTTGTGAAGACAGTACTGTCAAAGTCAGTTATCAAAGGTAATTATAATAGTACACATTTGACTTTATTCATTAGATAACACTTTAATTATTTAAAAAACACTTTACCTCTAACGCAAGAAGTAACTAGAATAACTTTACAACCTCACTTCCAGTTCGATATTGTAGTTTTATAACCTCACTTCGCTTTATAACACATGTGCTAAAAGTAAACAGCTGATCTCATTTTAAACACGCTAAATTATAAAACGTCACTTTTAGTGAAAAGAGCTAGCGCTAAAAGGCCTACTATTAGTGGTGGTCGTAGAAAAAAATGTAGCCACCACTCCGCTGCCGACCGAGCTTATAAGAATATTACTGGACAAACGCTCCAAAAAAACTCGACTTTTTCCAACAATTTCAACACTTTCGTCTACAATATATTTTTCAAAATGTATATTTGCTTAATATTTTTATTGACTTGCAACCCGACTACGTCAATCATGTTGCAATAAAAATAATTAAAATTCAACAGTATTCAATTACCACATACATATTATGGAAGTATAAGGTCTGCACACTTACTTGGGTGCCTGCACGTCTTCAGCTATGAACTTCAATCTAGCCCGAAATTTCTATGAAAATGTGCTTCAAAAAAAGTTGGGCGTTGTGACCAAAATCAAAGTTGAACGTTGTGATCAAAATCAAGCTTGGGCGTTATGACCAAGTTGGGCGTTGTGACCAGAATTAAAAGTGGGCGTTGTGACCAAGTTGGGCGTTGTGACCAAAATCGAAATTGGGCGTTGTGACCAAGTTGGGCGTTCTGTCCAAAATCGAAATTGGGCGTTGTGACCAAGTTGGGCGTTGTGACCAAAATCGAAGTTGGGCGTTATGACCAAAAAGGTGGTTTCAGTGGCGTCGATAGCTCTCTCCTATAACAGGCGTCGGTGGGCGTTGTGACCAAGTTGGGCGTTGTGACCAATATCGTTTTTGGGCGTTATCACCAAGTTGGGCGTTGTGACCAAAATAAAAATTGGGCGTTGTGACCAAGTTGGGCGTTGTGACCAGAATCGAAGTTGGGCGTTATGACCAAATTCTGAGTTGGGGTTTGTGACCAGTGGGCGTTGTGTCATAGCCCCCCAGTGTTAAAAAGTACAATCTTCGAGAAACATCCTAGCAGCGGAATTAAATAGGCAACCCAAATCACGGATAGCTCGTCTGCAAAGTAACATAAACTACAGGCTGGCAACAACACTGAAATACTTAAACTGGCTTTAAATACTAGCGCCCTTAGGAGTACAAGAGAAAAGCAGCGGACGAATTAGAAACCCTCAATAAAAGTAGAAAGAAAGCCAGATCGCCAGATAAGCCGACAAAATTAGCAATAGTATATTATATACCAAGGGACAAAAGTGCAGCATTTGATCCCGCGAGTGAAATGTATTGCCGGAGACGAAGTCTAGGGCAATAATCACTCAAGGGATCAAAGGCACTTTGGTCCCCAGGTATATACGCTATTTTTTGCACTCCCGAATTACAAATCATGAAAGAAATCTGATTTTGCTGGTTTTAAAATTTATACGTTCGATTCGAAAAAATGGATGGCTTAGGAAATGTAGATGAGTAACTAAGGTAATGTCGTAAATAATGTCATTTTGAAGGACCAAAGTTCCACTTTTGATCCCCTAGGGATTAAATAAAAATGTAATCCCTCAGGGATTAAAAGTGGCACTTTGGTCCCTCAAAATGATGCCTAAAGTAGGTCGTTTAGTCCCGGGAGTGCAAAAAAGGTGTTAAAGTCAATTAGAATAGCAAATTAGAAAACATAATGCTAGAAATGATGAAAGAATTAAAAAGATAAGATAGGATCATAAAGAGAGTGCTGGGGAAATACAGAACATACGAAAACTAAAAAAAAGAACAATAGACATATGTACCACATTGAACTGTGCACATTAAAACAAGAAAACGCTGAGCTGAATACAGAATTTAAAAAGTAAACAAAAAACTAGAACGACTTGATAACTTAGAACATGGCTATGAATGAATGGATAGAGAGAAATGGAGAAACAACTTGCTAATAATAGGTATAAATATAGAAGTAAAGAAAGGAGGAAACATTAAGGAGAAAGTGGAATCGTTTAAGAAAGCGCAACTGAATGTAAAAGTAAATCAAGGTAGCTAATAGAATTAGTGACAAACTCTGCATAATTACCACTGAAAGCATGGAAAATAAAATTGTAGTGTTAAAGAATAAAAATAAACTAAGGAAAATGGCGAACCAGAAAAAATAAGGCAGATAGTGACCAAGGAAAGAGCACCAGGAAAATCAGTTATATCAGGTTACCAAAAATTAATAACTAACGGTCAATTTTGGAAGTGGGAGAGAAACAGGATAAGTCAATAGCGTTCAACACGGAAACAGCTCCGAAATTTAGCACATCACCAAAAAAGAGTTAGAAAATAGCTAACCGGAAACAACTCAAACGACAATACACGCATCCTGGCGAGATGCAGCGGGAACGTCACACACTATAGTGCGCGCGCATTGTTGTGGCAGCATTTAGCTTCGTAGTGTCCGATGCAAGCGCGCAGTAACATCTTTATTGTCTCGTACGTTGTAACTACGATTACTTTTTAGTATGGTTCATGCTTGTTGTGTACCAAATTGCTCAAATCGAGCAAACAAGGGATGCAATTTGTCATTTCATTCATTCCCTAAATGCAAAATATTGCGTAAACAATGGTTACACGCTGTACGTCGCGATGTTAGAAAAACAGTCAAAAATCCCAATCCATTTGTTATTAACGCACATACAAAGGTTAGTAGTAGCATACGTATTTATAAATAAAAGTACTTACTATTACCTACTACAGGTGTGTTCCGAACATTTCTTATCAACCGAATATTGGTACGCTGGTAATGTGTTAAAATTACGAAAAAATGTAGTACCTTCTGTATTTACATGGACAAATAAAACCTCTAAACGCGATCCCAAATATTCCAAAAGAAAACTTGCAGTCCCACAAGAAACTTTACCATCTTCATCGAATGAACATCCTACATCAGAGAATGAAGTGATTATAAAAGACACTAATTTAGAATTAAAAAGTAACCTGCTTTCGCCAACAGCAGAAATACTAATTGAAAATCAGTATTTAAAATCGCAGATTGATACATTCAATCAACAAATAATCCAGTTAAAGCAATCTAATGATGCACTTCAAAAGGCTTGCGAAGTAATACAAGACAAAACTAATAAACCAGTTTGCCGACCTATGTTTTCTATTGACAATTTTCGCGATCGTGATGAAAAGATACTGTATTATACTGGTATGCAAACATTTGAAATATTTGTTATAGCATTTCAATTTATACTGCCCACAGAGGATTCAAGTGATGTCCTGTTATATGCAGAGGTCGAACCTACAGTAAAAAGAAATGGAAGGAAGTTGTCAGCAATAAATCAATTTTTTTTAACACTAATAAAGTTGAGGAAAGCCCTTGATTATGAAATATTAGCTGATATATTTGGTGTGTCGAAATCGACAGCAGCAAAGATTTTTTTAAGCTGGATAAATTTTATGTATTTAAGATTGGGTAGTTTAAACATATGGCCCCATCGAGATATTCTGCTGGAAAATACAGCAGCACAATTTAAACAAAAATATCCCAATGTAATAGGAAGCATTGATTGTACAGAATTTTACATTGAAACGCCATCTTCTATGGTTAGACAAAGTCAGTGTTATTCTAAGTATAAAGGAGCAACAACTTTGAAATCACTTCTTATGATTGACCCTAATGGTGCAATTATTTTCGTTTCAGCACTTTTCACAGGTTGTATATCAGATCAAAAAATAATTATTGATAGTGGTTATTTCTCAGTTGTTAAAGATAAAATGGAGAAAGGGGAGCTGCTTGAAGGAGATATAATACTAGCAGACAAGGGTTTTAACGTAGCTTCTTTATTTGAGGATATTAATATTAATTTAAATATACCCACTTTCCGAATTTCTGGTTTGCAGTTCACTCCTGAAGAAGTAATGAAGACCAGAAAGATAGCTAAAGAACGAATTCATGTAGAACGGGCAATAAATAGAATAAAAAAGTACAAGATACTATCTAATAATATTCACATATCTCTATTAGGAAGTATAAATCAAATTTATACAGTATGCTGCCTCTTGACTAACTTTAGATATCCTCTAATAAAAAAATGAATTATATTTTTAAACAAATGTAACTATAAAACCGAAAATATAGTATTCATATAACTGGTATACTTTTTTTATTGATTGATTATAGCATTATAAATAGGTACAACATGTTGTATATACATTTCCGTTAATTTCGTATACATAATTGTGGAAAGTTCTATATCAAGATCGATGCGTTCTACAAACAGTTCATCCGAATCACTAAAATATACAACAAAATCGCACCATCTTGTTCCAGAAATTAACATTTGCCCTTGGATTTGGTAAAAGTAATCGTGCGATCTTTTAAGTTTTATTTCGCCTGCTTGATTTGATTTTAAGCAAAATGCAGCGACTTTGCATGCTTCATTTAAACTTTTGTATCTTTTTCCACTTGGACATTTTGTTTCCAAGACACCATAACCGCAGGTTTGATCAAAAACTATTCCATCAGGAGAAGCAGCTATGTGTGATCCATACGGATGAATTATCAAGCCGCAATCAAAAACTTGTCTGCCTGTTAATGTAGTATATTTCATTTTTGCAACACCTTCAAATTGTCTTCCATGTCTCACATGTGGCAACATGCTTATATCTAAACCCTTCATAATGGAACGCAAGAACTTTTCGTCGATGGCCTTTTTCCTTTTAAAAAGTGTTCCAAATTTAGACGCAGTAAATCTTTTTTTTCTTTCGGAATGCCACAAAGAACAATCAGCTTGTCTTTGAGTATTTTGTTCAATTTCACTGGCAGTTTTAAAAGTCATTTCAGAAAATTTACTTATTTGTATTGGTGGAATACATAAAAAAATGTTTTGTATTTCCGAATCTAATAGAGGTAATTGTAGACCATGATTGTTGATTTCTTTTGGATAAGTTGTGTCTAGTTGATGGTGTAACGTTGAACCTAGAGGTACTTCAATTTCTAAAACAAAGACGAATGTGTTTTACTTGTCCTGAAAAACTGAATTTTTTATACATACTTACCATTCAAAAGTTTTGCTTCTGCTTCTTGATTTTGACGTAATATATATGCAAAAGGAATTCTTTCATCAATTAGGTTCAATTTTTCTTTAACTACCTGTATCTCCGAATTCGTCACTTTTTTTACCGACGATGTTCTTGAATCAAATAAAGTTGACTGTACAGGCTTTTTCTTTCTCGTAATATTTGTTGGTTTTTGGAATATTGCTTCTGAGACTTTTTCAGCTTCAATTTTCTTTCCTCGTGGTTTGTTCCATACCATAGGTTCTGATGTACATGATATATTATCATCTGGAACCACGTTGAGTTGTCTTAGAACAAGATCTTGCAATAAATATGCGAAGCCAACGACGTGACTACAAGACTGCGAATTTCTGAAAATAATCTGAATTTAAATAAGTACCTACTTACATTTAAGCAAAAATAATAAAACATAAAAATAAAACGTACCCGGCTTCACAAGTGCAATGAACTTGTCGAAGATTTAGGGTTGGTGTTTGTTCAAAAAGCATGTACATTTGATGCGGCTTATCATTCTTTTTTTGGCTTTTGTAACATCTTCCCTTGATTGTAAAATCTTCGGTCCATATTTCGTGTATATAGCCTTCTACGAAAAACTTATAACCTTTGCACTTTTGTCTAGAGGTCCACCCTTTTTCTTTAAGAAATGATGCAGCTACTTCAAAGTTAAATTCTTTAAACCCGCTTAAACTTTTTCCCCACATTCTATAAAATTCAACTAACAGTTTGCACAATAATATTGCAAAACTAACACTTGCCAACACTGAACAGAATGAATTTACTATTACAGTCCGGCCGGTATTGCCACAATAATGCGCAGAACGTACTGCGCGCCGATTTCTTATCTCATTCCTCAAATATTGCGGCGTATTTATCTTTCTCGCTTGCACTAACTGGATAGGTCTATTGCACAAGAAATATATTCGAATTCGAACATAAACGCGATAGAACAAGTAACTAAACAAGAGCACAGGAAAACACTAGAAAATACATTTACAGAGGATGAACTAAGTAAAAAGTACTCTAAAAATAAAAATCCTATAGGAGAAACAATGGAAAGGAAAAAGAATAAGAATAAAATGTATTTTAAAACATGGAATCTGCAAGAAATCAATTAGACAGGAGCTGTTAAAAATATCATAAGGGAAGCAAGGAAATATAAAATTCAATTAATGGCGGTACAAGAAACTAACATCAAAGGCAAGACAACAATCACAGTAGAAGACTACAAACTATTGAACTATGGTGGAGAACAGAACAGATTCGGTACAGGTTTTTTTGTACAACAATCGGTAGTTGACAAAATAATAGATAAAAAAGGAATAAACGAAAGAATAAGTTACATAAGATTAAGGGGAGACCACAAAAATAAGCATAATTAAATGGGCATGCACCGAAAGGCAAGAGGAACAGAAAGAACAATTTTACATTATAAAGAGTTTATGATAACTGTCCTAAATACCACGTGAAAATGGTAAAAGGAGATTACAATGCTAAGTCAGGAAGAGTTGTTGTATGACGGAATAATAGGAAAATATACCAAACAAACTAAAACAAATAATAACGGGGGAAACGCTGTTAAACTTTGCAGTGAAAAGAAAGCTAAAAGTCAAAGCAACATATCTGCAACATAAAGAACTCCATAAAGAGACATAGATTAGTCCAAACAAAAAAAAAACATTAACCAAATAGATCACCCCTTAATTGGAGCTAAACATACAAACAAGGTAATGGATGTAAAAAGCCAAAAAGGAGCAGATACAAATAGCGATCATATTCTAGTCAGGATCTCTTTAAATGAAGAACTAACAACAGTTAGCAAAAAAATATAAAGGGAGAAAAAGGCTAATTATAGGGACCATAAAAGACCAAGAAGTAAAAACATGATATACCACAGCTATCGAATCTGGATTAGAGATATATGATGACATAAAAGATATTAACGAAGATCAAAAGTACTTGAGCAAATTAATTAGAGAGAGAGGCCAGAAGAAAAGCTATAAAAAGATATAGGGAAAGGCAAAGGAGTGATTGGTTTGATGATGAATGTAAAAGAGTCAGAGAAGAAAGAAGGAAAACTAAACTTGATTATCTAAGGCAAGATAATGTAGAAACAAAAGTCAAATACTAAGAAACGAGAAAAATAACTAAAACCATATTTCCAAACAAAAAAGGAAAAAGACAGGAATAAAATAAATTTATTAGTAAGATAAAAAAAACTTAAAAAATCAACTAGGATGGTTATATGCGAAAATTAAACAAACAAAAAAGAAAAAACAAAGTAAGTAGGTACTTATGGAAAAAGAAGGGAAACAAATAGGAAGCGAGCAGGAAATATAAGAATTATGGGTAGAATACTATGAAGAAATGTTCAAAGACGACGTGCAATGCAATATAGAAGAAAAAGAAGAAGAAAAAGAAGGGAAATAAGATGTAAAAATACCTACACTAGAAGAAACAGAAAAAAATGATTACACAGTTGAAAAATGATAACGCAGGCGGAGGTGACCAAATCTTGTTTGGTTCACCGACGTATATCCGAAAGGAGGTGGTAGGTGAGTCGGTTTGGAACTTATTTAACCAAAAATACCTTTATACAAAGTGTCGCGGTTTCTGAGATAAAGCCAACTTATATCTTATATCTAGAGAATACATTTTTGAACTTTAGTCGACTCCATATTTTGTTTTATCACATGTAGAGTGTATCAAGTGATTTTATTTGATAGAACAGATATCAAAGACTACTAAAATAAAAGTTACAAGAAATTAAAAGTTTGCAGTTGTGTCTAATTAAAATTAATCATACTAAAACTGCAGTAATTTAATAAAATCACAAAGTTGGCTTTATCTCAGAAACCGTGACACTTTGTATAAAGGTATTTTTGGTTAAATAAGTTCCAAACCGACTCACCTACCACCTCCTTTCGGATATACGTCGGTGAACCAAACACCCTGTATATTAAAATAAATCCCTATTTCCCTTGGTCACGCCATAACTTGAGAACGACTTTACCGATTTTATTCATCTTACGGAATGCAAAATTAAGAAAATCCAAATGGAAAGCCGGAAAATTGGAAAATATCGAAAGTGTGTTGCTTCTATTTGCAGTCACACCTGTGCTTAATGGTTTGAAGGGTTTTTCCCATAATGTCATAATCCGCATCAGGTAACCGAAAGCGGAAGAGATAAGACACTAATACAAGCTTCTTTAGTTCTAATTAACAAAAAACTGTCATATATCTTAGCAACTAGATTTTCAATTTTTTGAGGAAATTAGGATTGATAACACGTTTAACCTTATGGACTACAGTTTTGATGCCATGGCTTTGCCTAACCACTAAAATTGTCTTGGAATAATTGTTGCTACACTTGCTCTACTTTTTTAAATCACTTTTGTTTATAATGCACTGATACACTTGGAGTCCATTTTGCGTCTCACTAACTGTCTTTCGATCGGCTGCCTTCCATTTTTATTGCTCTTTGCAATTATTACTTTGCTAGCACTGTTTCGTTTACCTTTCACCTAATTTGCCTTTTGCTGGCTTACACTTTTACTACATAAAGCTCATATTCTTTCTGTACTTAAAAAATTATTCTGTATTATTTTATTCACATTATTTTTGACAATAATAAGCTCAAATCAGTCAGTTGCACCTTAAATTGCATTAGCCCTTCCGAACATTTATCACATCTAAAACTCTGAACGTAACCCTTCTGCAACCTGCTTTATTTCATGCTAACTTTTGTCCCTCAGATTATTAGTTACTGCTGCTCATATCAAGTGCATTTATTAATGTAAAGTATTGAATACCTTGCAATAGGTACAATATTCAATTCTGTGCTCATGTTGACCTTATTCATTTAGTTAATTAGACAATCAGAATTTTTATGGCAGTAAACCATTACAATATTGTGTTTCTCACTTCTGCTTTTTGAACTTCTGGAACATGTAATGTTTTCAGACATTTACGTTTTTTATATTTTACCAATTGTTGGAAGCATTCCTCATCTTCTGACTTTTTATTACTTAGCACACTTTTTAATTTAGATTCACTAATTTGTAGAGCATCTGTGACACGTTTATCCACTTGCACTACTGGTATGAGAGGCCCAAAATTATGTTTTTTAAGCTGAAAATAATCGTAGAGACTTAAAATCTACCCGTTAACATGTAAACTACGGGACGACATTTTTGCTGCCACTCAATGCGCTTGACACCGACTGTTTGGGGGAAACTAATTATTTGAATTACTCAAAATTTGCAGTAACTACCAGTCATTAATAGTCACGTATTATTGGTCTATGTTCAACTTTTACCAAAGGAATATTTTAATGAGGTAATTACAAATATCCAAAAACGTTTCCTTAATTGTAAATTCTAAGAATTTAAAACCAACGGCGTTTCTATAACATAAATGATTAAGTACAGCAACAGATTTCGTGCTTCACCTAAAAGTATCGTCATTATACAGTCACAATGCAGTAATAGCTTTATGTTCTGTGAATGCAGTGGTGACATAATTTAGTCTAATAACCAAGTCAGTTGTTACAGGACAAAATCAACTTTAACAACACCGCGCCAGCTCATACAAAAAAAGTCACAAAAAAGCTAGACGGCCAGCGCTGACGGTATTACTCAAAATCGGGTCAATGACTTACACAGGACCGCTGCCCTGCCCGTAACAAGAAGTACCGACTACACTCAGTGAAACAAGGGGTAGTTCAACACGAGATAACCTACGAGAAACGGCCTATTAGACGGTAAACAGATATAAAATAGATTGAAAGCCACCCAGTTCCATCAATATGAACGAAAATGCAAAAGTAAGCCCACTGAGAAACCAGGAAGCAAATGAGCCTACCTTTCAACTTCTCACCTTGGCAAAACCCAAAACTAAACGGGATATAGTAGAATCGGTGTGCAGCCTCGCGAATCCCCGCACTGAGACGACGAGCGCCTTGACCTACCTGTGACGATTACAACTTCTTCCAGGCTCCACCTTACATCGACAAGACAACATATAACAAACCGATCTATTGGTCTAACGCACATATATACATGGTTCAACAATGCATCAACACATATAGTTACTGACGTTCGTCAGTGTACAAAGTAAGAAAGGCAATATGATTGTTATTTCGGGCCCAGAATGGGTCACTAGCATTAGTTTAGTGCGTGAATCATAACAGCCGAACACAGATTACAATTATTAACGTTAGCTAGCGCACAAAGTAAAAAGGGCAAATATTACATGCACGTGGCAACTATATAACGGCTAACTTCTACAATATACGCTACCTTATTTGTTGCAGTATCGCCTGGTGCTATGGTCGGTGGCAGGGCTTCGCCTCACAGCATCGGAATGTCGCAAGGCCGCAGCTGTACTCGTTGTTGACGCATACTCCGGGATACCGTTCACAGGAAACGATACGGCCCAAAATAGCAACGGGGCTCACATGGAGACAAACAGAGTGACCTTTTGCACGCCCTCGTGCGATGAATCCCACGTCGAAGTGGTAAAACGCCCCCACGGCACACGAGATTACGAAGTCGTTGGCCGAAAAAAAAGGAACATTACCAAACCACACAACTGCACGTCTAGCGGCACGAAAGTACTCTCGACAGGCCGCCCACGCGACCGTGTTTGCGCGGGGCGGCCAGATGCCACTCTCTCAACCCGCTCGTAGCAACAGCCAGCAACCAACTCCCAACACTGACTGACTAAACTAAATTCAAACACGTCCCCCGCCGACAAGGAAGGGCGGCCACAACGCAGACAAACGGAACCTCTCTGTCGCTCTCAAAGGCTCGCGTTTCAAATTCAATGCAGAAAGCACTCCAAAATCCAAGCTCGCAACAATTACGTGACGAAAACAACCCACGTGCAAGCGAGACGGCTCAAGGCCAGAGCGCAGCTGGGCGACGACCTGTAGCAAAAACCTGCACAACATTCGAAACACACTTAATTTGAAGCGAAAAAATAACACAAAAAAGCTATATACAAGCGGGGTCGTAATCTTGAAAGATCGATAAATAACTCAAACATACGTAAGATCTAAAAATGTCCTGGCACTCTCCTTACTTGCTAGAAAGTTCCCAGAGGTCTCTCAACAACCAACGAAACATTTTGCTACGACACAACATTCACCCAAACGAAAAACAAAAACAACAAGAAAAAAACTAATCTGAACGATAGAATGCACCCCCAAGGGGATTACGCACACATGCCACCAGATAGAGTGCGAAAGGTGAAAAACGAAAAGAGGAAGACGAAAGACTGATGGATACGCCAGTAGAAAATACGTAAATTTGGTGTCAAAATCGGGTAAAATAGGTCTTACACCTGTGCACACTTCCGACGAACCTACCAATAGAACACAGGGAAGTGCAAGTGTATAAAATAGAAGTCCAAAATCTTACCCAAAGATTACCTGAAGAGGACACGCTGCGCGTCAGGAGATCAGCGCATTGTGTGGATCCCACAATTGATATGAATACCCGAAGGAAGAAGATGAAAAACCAAAAGGAAAAGTGGTTGCGACAGAAACTGTCAAAAATGGTCATAATCGAAAGCAGCGGAACTAGGAAAACTCAGTCCACCGAAACCCTCAATCGATGCCGATGCCGGAGCCGGATTGACTACGAAACCGCTAAGCGCGAGCTCGAAAATAACCCCAACACAATAATTTCTACTTGTTCTTCTGAGTTTAAATGATCTATTCTAATTTCTTTTGTGACATCAAGTTTTTCTTTGTTAGTTTTTGGACTAGAACTTAATTCAAAATTAGTAATTAGTTGTACGTCGATTTGATGGTGAAAATTAATATCTATTTCTTTGCTTAGATAGAACTGGAACTATACAATATCCGTTTTTTGCGTAAGTTACTGATTCGGGAATTATAACATTATTATTGAGTTCTAATTGGGGGACAACAACTTGTCCTTCATTTATATTAACGGGGATTTGGACATAATTTTTTGCTTTTTGTTTTATTGGTTTAAAATTAAAAGGGTTTGATTCAAAATAAAGAGGAGTTTTTTTATTGTCGATTTCTAGATTCTGCTGATTGTAATCAATTTTTGCGCCTAGCTTTCAAAGATCTTCGCTACCTAATAGGGCGACAAACCTATCATACCATTGTACTACATGAAAATTAATATTGTTATTTATTACGTGATCTTTAAGTAACGAGTATGAAATGTTTGAATCGTCGGTCATAATTTGGCTTAAACTTCGAATGGTAAATGGTTTTTAAAAAAATAATTTTTGAAATAAGTTTTTGCAACTTGTGGGTCTATAATGGAGTTTGAAGCTCCAAAATCAATTAATACTTTAAAGTTGAATTTAGTGATAGTGATAAAAGGTAGCAAGGGTTTACTAAGAATTGCATTTAAGTCGAAGTTGGTTCCGTTGAGGCCGTTATCTGAAAATGTTGATTTGATTTTCGCAAAGGTTTTGATCGTCTGAATTTTCTAACCATTGCTCACACGTATCGTAATTATTATCGTAAAATCGGTATTTTGTTCATAATCTTCTGATTGTTCTAGATTGTGTAACTTTTTAGAAATGAAATTTCCAGAATTGATTTGTCGAAAATAATTTTGATTTTGATTTTTGTGAAATTGGTTTGTATTTCGAGTACTACTTATTGACATGGGTGTAGGCTTATTCCGTTTTTTTTCAAAAACCTTGTATCAAACTCACTCACGAGTGAGAGAGTGCCAAATACTTAAACGGGAAACGTCTACACTTACCCTGGAAATCGCATAAAACAGGCTAAACGCTACGGCTTGATACGATCAGGGAGATGGGCGTGGTCCTAGAAATGGTACAACACAGGGCAAGCGTGACGGTATGTATAGGATGTTACCAAAATAAATGGGCGCCACAAGCTTCAATCGTGAAAAACCCACGCTTAACCGAACCTTGAAAGTCAAACGAGGTGGAATACTCAAGTATAAACTCTTCCCTTCCAACAGTGTAGTGACAAGCGCGTCGACCTACCTGCAACGCTTATGAACCGCTCCCAGGCCTCACCTTACATCGATCTTGACACAGAGACGGAGTCACCCTGTAAATAAGCATGTACACATACTAGGGATAATCATAAGTCTAATACAATTAATAGATTTATTAGACCAAATTCATTGCCGCAAATTTACGGCAGTGCCGACGTGGTCGGCCAATATATCAAACTCACAGTTATACAAGGGTTAAACCTAAAAAGAAATAAAGCCCAGCTGGAAGACGCTTTAACTCTAAAAATAGCACTTATCATGTACGAGTAAATTTAGAACTGAGCGCACAATGCCTTGAATACTAGCAAGTATGTTTAATTTAATAACACAAAGGTTAAATTTAGAAACGAGCGCACCATGCCTTGATTAAGCGGTTATAGCAAGTATGTTTAATTTAATAACGCAAACGTTAAATTTAAAAATGAGCGCACCATTCCTTGATTAAGCGTTAATAGCAAGTATGCTTAATTTACTAACACAAAGGTCAAATTTAGAAGTGAGCGCACAATGCCTTGATTAAGCGCTAATAGCAAGTATGCTTAATTTAAACTATTTTAATGGGCCGGTTGGCGGCCGAACATGAACGATTATTATAAATAAAATATAGGAGCGCACAATACCTTCAATTTAGCGGCTTGGCCTCGTTGCGTAAGTTCTAATTGCAGTGGCCGATCGTACACCAATCGCTACAGCTGTCAGTCGACGTGGCGTGGGTGAGAACCTGCGACGTTCAATGGATACCCCAATTTATTCGAGAAAAAATGTGCAGCGCCCCCTTGGCGACCACAAAAACCTGCGAGGCCGTTGGGTAGCCCACTCGTAGAAGAGATCCCGAACAGGAAACGGAACAATTAGACAAACAGGCCTTCAACAATATTTACGACCGGTTTATGCCATCGACAAAGACATCACACCAGCACCCAGAAACACACCCTGCCACTTGCACTGCTCGCCCACCGCCGACTCTCCATAAATAATGTCAAATCTCGCAGTAACAATATAAACACAGGCCGCCGCGCCGTGAGCCTTCTACAATGAACAAAGTCAAATCTTGCGGTAACAATGTAAACACAGGCGGCCGAGAGCCTTCTACAATAAACAAAGTCAACAAGCAACCGGGGACTGACTAATCCAAAACAGACGCTAAGCCGAGTTTCGCGCTAAAAACGCGCTAGCTGCGACATGCAGATATAGCCAATCAGAATGCATCTCGCCATGGGCGCGAGGGCCTGCAGTCGACGAGTGCGACTGTAGTTAAAATTATTTAGGAAGCTATATTGCTTGCTTCCATTGACTGTGTTTTGAAATTGCTGTTAATAAACGCTCTTAAACACGAAGGGACAAAAACAGCTGCACATACGACGGCATAAAGATTAGAGCGGTTCCGCTGCACCTTTTAGAAAACTAAAAGCTACGTGCGTGTTAGAATTTTTAGATGCAAATAGCTGAATACGATAAAATATGACTGAAAGGGAATCTATATACAGGCAAACTCGTCAACTTTGTGCCCAAAACTGCTCCAAATGGTCAAGTATTACCTATGGAATTTTACAAAATAAAAAATGACCTGATAACCTGAGAGTTAGTTGGAAATTTTTGTTGAATTTGTCTCGACTCGATGTGAGTAGGTCCACGAGGAAATTGATTAGAATTGTGCACAAAATGTGAATTTTGAGCAGGCTTGTTGGTAGTTAAAACGTGAAAATTGATTTGGATTTTGCTGCGGTCGCGAATTCTGAGCGTTAGCATTTATGAAAGATGAATATTGTTTATTTGTTAAATATCCAGTGTTAAACTGTTGCTGTGGCTGCCTAATAATTTTTGTTCATTGTTTACTTCTAATAAAGTTCAAGCAATTTACTTGTTGCTGATGATTTCGGTGGTTTCTTAATTGGGTTAGAGCATCTTCTAAAGAAGTCACTGTTTTGCTAGAAATAAATGATCTGTAGGGTCTAGTAATCCTTCACAGAACGTATTCATAGCTCTATTATTGTACATTTCAGTTTTAATTTTTTGACATTAGAATTCTCCTCTCTCATATTGATGTGTTCCAAAAGTTGTAATTTAGATTTCATTTTTTCATAGTATTGATCATTGTGATTTTGATAGCATGTTATTAAATCATTCTTTAAAATAGTTTCATTTCGTTGATTTCCAAATCGATTTAATAGTGCAATTTTGACTTGGGACCAAGTGACACATTTTAAAATAATTATAGTCTCGCGAGCAGCACCGACTACCTTCGAACAACATAATTCGAAAATTAACTTAATTGTAAAGCATTGCTCTTGACCTTCGGTGTTTATTTTATAAGTACTTATAAATGTTTCACACTGTTCAATGTAGTATGAACTACTTATTAAAGATCTCTCAAACTGTGACATAAACTACCCTCCTATATATCAGTTTCACAAGGCCGATTATACAGTAATTAACAAACAAACTAAGCACTCAGAACTGGTCATGCGATCTAAATAATTTAACTACTGAGGCAGCAATCAAAAACTTTTATGAAATCATCTATCACACGATTGAAACGTATGTCCCGGTGAAAACCAAACGGAACGACTCGTAACCAGTCTGATTTTCTACTAACCTTATACACTTTTAATCAAACGCAATGATAAAATTTGAAGAAAATTTAAAACTTACAATATCACTTTAGATTATCTTCTGTTCTCTTCACTACGTTCACAAATAAAAAGTACATCTTTACTACTGAAAGCAATATTGAGAATAACCCGAAACAAAT